>BMAO01027302.1:0-29872 GCA_019973975.1 Trichonephila clavata | reverse complement strand
ACTTGACAAAAAAGACACAAAAATATGAAATACATTAGTAAATTTAATCTAAATTTTAAAACTACTATCGAAATATATGATAATACACAAAACTGTGATCCATGCTTCAAAAAATAAATTATTGTAAACCTTGAAAAACGCCATCGCTCGAACACAATATTCCAAATTTACTGGAACAAAGGATTTAGCCATACTTGGTACCAAGTCACCACCAGTGTCAAAGATTCCAATGTCATCAGATGGGCGGTGGACTTCTTAATTCTTATACGTTTCAACCTTCTCACTTGTCCCTGATTTGGGTTGATATTGTTTGGCTTTTCTCGTCTTAATACAACGCATTTTTTCTTTTTCTTTTCTTTTGTTTTTTGTTTGGTGTATCCATTTTTATGTTTGTTTTCAGAGACCTAATGGGTATAAAAGCAGTTCCACTGAGCTGTTGAAGCATTAGCATCTCCAGCTAAGAAACAATTCACTTCAACATGTTCGCTAAGGTGAGTTTTCTCTTCTTAGGGTTAAACCTGAATCGAGTTTTTTTCCTTCTTTTCTATCATTTCTTTCTCATTTTGTATTTTCAAATTGAGTTTTTTAATTCTTAATTAAGCCATTTTTATTTAATTGCAATTTAATAATTTTTTCTGTAAATAATTTCTAAACAGTGCTCGAAAATAAACGAATTAAATTTCCTACACTTTTATTTTTATCCCGAATATATTTTTATGAGTAGCATTACTGTAGGTTTTCAGTTTTTTAAAACTTGTTTTGCTTAAAACTATATAGAATTTAGGGAGAAAATTTCAATTAAAAATTATTTTATTTTTAGACTTACTTAAAACAAAACTGTGAAAAGCAGAATTATAAACCCTACATGAATATTGAAAACTAATAATATAATTTCAATCCCCCGATATTTATTAATAAATTATAGTTTAATAAATGCCATTTTAATCATGAAGTCATACATGACTCATACATCATTATACTTTGGTTTTTGTCCTTAATTCTGTTTCATTTTTGGATAGTAATACGCTGACACTTATATTTTGTATGCAAGTGTAAAATGCGTTAAAAGTTCAATATTTAAATAGGATTTTTTAAAATATTAAATTCACATTGAAAAATATTTCTTGATTAATAATGCAAAAATGTTTTAATACAGCAGTTTAAAATACTCAAGTTAGACCTTAATGATCATAAAAATAATACTAAACATATAATAAGTTTTTCTTTTTAAAATACTAAAACAAAAAAACAGAAGCTTTTGATAGCATTTTTATAGTAATGATTTACCTAACATAATTAAATTACCATGAAGTGTGTTTCAAATTTTTTAGAAAGTATCAAAAACCATTAGAAATACTTTACAACTTATAATCTATGCTTATAAATGGTAAGAATACATTTTAGTAACTTAAAAATTCTATTTTCGATGAAAAAACATAAAATTTATTACTTGCGTAAGCCGAAATAAAGAGATATATTTTTTTAATCAAATACAGCATTATTAATTAACTCTTGTTCTCTTCAATTAGGTCGTCATCTTCTGCGCTGCTCTCGCAGCTGCCCACGCTTCCCTTGCCGGACCCTTGGGATATGGAGCCCCTGTACTCACTGCCGGACATTTGGGATTGGGCCTTGGTAAAGGACTGATCGCCGCTCCAGCTGTTGCCACCGTGTCTTCCCAGAAAACCGCCATCAACCATGTCGCTCCAGCTGCACCCGTTGTTGCTGCTGCCCCCCTCGCTTACGGTTACAATGGAATCCTCGCTAACGGTCTCTATGCCGGACACGGACTTGCTGGACCTTTGGCTTATGGACATGGACTTGCCGGACCTCTGGCTTACGGACACGGACTTGCCGGACCTCTCGGTTACGGACACGGTCTTGTCGGAGCTCCCTATGGTCTTGGAGTAGGAAAGCTTGGTCTTGGAAAAGTCATCTTGTAAATGTATTTGATTTTCTGTAGAGATGTGAAAACTTGTTTAAGTAATGTTTAGTAAATTATTTATGAGCCCTTATTTGTTTTTGTTTTTTAGAGTTACTGTAAATGAAGTGCAGGTTTTCAGTAGTCAAATTTCAAAAAGAAATTTTATTTATTCCATATAAATGCAATGATGTTCTAGATAATTTACTGTTTATTTTGAAAGAGTGGTTACATGATGCAAATTTAATCCAGCAATTAAGAATTTCTTCATAAGTAATATATCTATAATTGAAATAAGTACATTAAACAGAGCAATTAATTACTAGAAATATTTTCGCTTTTATTACATTAATTTTATTTAATTATTTGGGGAACTTAAAACAAATAAAAGAAGAAATACATGTTAAAATTTAAACAGATATATGTATCTGTAAGCTGTATTTATTAGTGCTGTATTTCTCAAATTTATTTTAAAGCTGCGTAAAATTTAAGAATTTCGTTACTAAAAGGGAAGCCTATATGCATCTTAAAGTTAGAAACCGATTTGAAAAAATATGTGTTTTTTTTTTATTTATTTTGTTAAGTGATTAATTTCAAAGAAATATTCATGAAATAATCAATTTTTTAAAAAAAAAGAACAGTTATTCTAAAAATTTCAAATTGTCGACTGATTATTCAATATTTTCTTTAAAAAAAATCTATTTACTCGACGACATGATACATACACAGATGTACGATAAAACAATTTATAAATTAAATATAGGTAAAAAAGGGTATGTTTATTACAAATGATTTTTTTATCAGCATGCTTGTAATCTAAATAAATGAAAACACATATTCTTTCATTTTACTTTATAAGCACAGTTGTTATTAAAAAATTTTAAGGGGTATCGGAACCCCCTATAGCAACAATGTTAAAATGGCCATTTTTGATTTACCTTTTCTGAAAATCTATAATAGATATATGCTTGGAATTTGGTATACAAGTAAAATGCATCTTTCTTATTATACTAAACAGAGCATTTAGTTTATTTCGAATTTTTTATAAATTTACAAAATGTTGTATTCAACATAGTGATTTTTATCACTTTTTTCACACAAAAATTTTTTAAAAATTAATTTTTGAGTTTTCGACAAAAAGCTCCTTTTAGTATATATTAGCATATGTTATGAATATGTCATTCAAAAATTACAAGTTTATGAAAAGTAGTTTCTTAGAAAAGGTACATCGAAAATGAAAAATTCACATTTGAAGAAAATCACATTTTAACTAAAATTACCTCTCCATCAGAACATTAGTTAGAGTATAGACTCTAACTAATCCATATTTTTCATTACCTCATCATGCTCTCTCTCATCTTTTTAGGTCATTTTAGTTAGCTAATCTTTTTTGTTTTTTTATCAGCAAGACTATCTTACTTTTAACAACCAATATTTCTTGAGGCATTTCATAACCTGTATTGTACAATTACTATACTCAGTGCAAATTTTAATATAATTTGTAGTTACTATACATTATATTATATTAAATGAGGATATTGCATCATATTTACCTAAAGAAATTACTTATATTAGCATAAATGTTCATTTGACAGAGAAGAACATATCACGTTATTCACACTATCATTATAAATACTACCAAGTAAACATTGCTTTGATAATACTAAATTAAAAAAAATTCTAAAAGAAGTATTATAGCCTCCAAAACAGTATCAGGCAAACTGTACTTATGATGAAAAATCTCCCCAAGAAATTCTACTGTTTTTATTTACACCACATATCTGCATCTGATGGTCTATCTGCATTGCATCACAAACAGCATACACTGACTTCTAGCATTAGTTTTATAATTTTTAGAATTGTCACACTACTTTGAGAATTAAAAAATGTATCATATTCACAAGATGGACATTCTGAATGAGAATGAGCAGTTTCACCAATGTTATTCTCATTGAATTAACACACAAAATGCTGTTTTTCAAATAACTGCTTCCAATTCAAATATTTTACAGCTTCTAAAAAAGAGGCTAAAATATTAATATTTAAAATATAAAACTATTTAAAAATAATTAGAATCATTTGGATATAAAATATCCATATTTTTAACACTGCCTTTTCACAGTCAAATAAATTAAATCCACCGGGGTAATGTTGTTTACATCATCAGAAACATAACTCCTAATACATGGTATTCACATAGGCCTTTTTACATCTTCATTTATTAAATTTCCCTTCAAACTTTTTAATAATATTGTAGTTGATATAGGCATGAGAAAATTTCTTGAAAATAGTAAACAGTTTGAAAAAATATCTGAATGTAGTTATATGTAAACACTAGCTAAAAAGAATCAAATCCTGAGATATCAAAAACAACAACGCATTTTTGAAAATTAAAACAAATCCACAAATTTATCCGTTACAGATGGAGTGAGACTACTAAAAAACTCAGAAATTTAAAAACTGTAAGACTCGGCTTTCAGTATATATATAAGTTCAACTATCAAACAAAAACGAAACGCATTGTTTAAAATTTCTGCCATTTAAGTGGGCGTAGCCAAGCTTCCGTGATAGTTAAAATTAGATTTTTTGAAACTTCTAATTATCGTAGAGATTAAAATGTAGTATCTTTAGAAAGGTAATTATCTGTATAATATGAAAATAAAAAAATCTCAAAATGTTATTTCTAAAAATTTTAACCTTTCCAACTTTCCTTAAAACATTTTTTCTATGAAGTGTGAAGGCCATTTTCTCGGAATTGGTTGCCCATTCGGCGCTATTACATTGAGGGTTGATCACCCTCTAGGAGTACTACAATTACACAAATTCTCGTCCCCGAATGAATTTATTTAGTCGTGTCCTCATTTTAATAACCGTGTTAGTCGGCCTGTAGATACACCAAATTTGGCTGGCATGTGCACAAAACAGTTATGTATTGACTACAAGATAGAAGTTTACATGAGAAAAATTCAAAAATGATTTACAAAAAATAAAAGGCAATCTCGCTGGAAAAGTCTCTTGGAAAAAATAATAATCACAGTTTTATCTGGTAAAATGTCATAGAAACATAAAAATGGGTTTTAATAAGTGATATGGTCACCCCCTAGCTTGAATGCGTTGGCGGCATCAAACTTCCATGCTATCAATTAAGCTGTCGGTTACCGAAATGGGAAGCGAAGACCAGACACGGAGTAAGCTTTATTCCAACTCTCCTAATGACCTTGAAGGACGACTTAAAGCAGCAACTTTTCTACCAAGATAGTACTAAGATAGACGGGATTAAAGTCTGAAGATCGAGCTGGCCATTCCATTCGCTCCAAACCAAGACCCCCAAGATATTCCTCAACAATTGCAGCTCGGTGAGGTCGTGCATTAACATCTATCAGAATGAAGTCATTGCCAATTGTACCAAAATACGAGTGGACATATGGATCAAGGATCTCATCCCGATATCTCACATCAGTCAGATGTCTTCCCTGGAACACATGCAGGTTAGTGTGGCCACCGAGTGAGATCCCTGCCCAAACCATTGTTCCACCACCTCGGTAACTGTGTCTTTTAACAGTGTTGGATTGATGATATCTGGTGCTTCGTTCCCTCCAGCAGACGTCCTTGAATCGCTCTCCAGTGTGAATCTGGACTCGTCTGTAAAGAGTACAGAAGCTCATCGCTGTCTGGTTCAAGGAACGTGTTCTCTTTCCCAAGATAAACGGGCCCTTCTCTGTCGTCTGTTGATGGGTACACAATTGGTCGCCTTTCGTAGAGACCTGAATTGTGAAGACGCCTTTGCATCGTACTAGCGGATATTCTTCTGAAATATGCTACAGAGTGGTCTGCAACAAGTTGCGGCACAGAAATCCTTCTTCTACAGGCCAAAAGAGCGATAAAACGGTCTCCTGCAGGTGTTGTAGCTCATGGTTGGCCTGGAACATGTCTTCTGGACACAGATGCTTCGGTTTGATATTGATTCCAGAGACGGTGGACCACACTACGAGACACATTAAGACGCCTAGCAGCATCAGCCTGTGATAACCCCATTTCCATCCATCCGACTGCCCTCCACCTGAATGATTCGGGCAAACGGCTTCTCTCAGGCATTGCGAGACCCTACTGTCTATTGTCAACAAATCTGCTAACAAATGTTATAAATCAACAAAAGTTATACGCTTAATTACGAAAGCCTGATATATGAATATTTTTCTCACACACATATATATATGTTCGTTCCTATTAAAAAAAAGTGGCACCTATTGTTTTTGCATAAATTTGTATCAAGATTTTTTTTATCTCTTATATAAACTATCATTTTTATTGTTACTGTCATTTTTCTTACAGTGAGCTTCGAAAAACATGTTCCTTAACTTTTGGAGGACAGCGTAAATATGCATCCAAATCTTCTTTCACGCGTTCGTTTTTTACACGATTTTGAAATAACACGGTACACGAATTAAACAAATTTTTTGTTCTAGCACGAACTTCTAAGAAATTCCTGGATTCTCGACCTTTGGATTAGGATGATTTGATCCAATTAATGATAGTTTATGATAATAAAGAAGTCGATATATATTGACGAAGTAGAAGGGGAAGCTCAACTATTAATGGCTTCTTTATTTCGCTAGGGCTTGAAATTTACTACAAGCAAGGAAGGAAATTTTCTTACTCATGATCCTGATATAAAACGTGCATTAAAATTTCAACCTAATTTGAAATTTTGTATAGCAGGATATCAAGAATTATGTAAGCAACTCGAGAAACAAAAACATTAATTTTTTTTTTTGTAATAAAAATGAATTGTTTTTGCTTTATAAATTTGTAACATAGATTTTATTATTACCTTTTTGGCACGGTTTCTTGAGAAAATATTTAAAGAATTTTCATCTTGAGCGAATTTTTAAATTTGTAGAACATATCCCCAAACTACCGTATAATGCATGTATTTTTTACACGATTTTTTACACAGTTTTCTAAGGAACGTATCTACAGTGTTCAAAACAGTTGTGTGTATATAAATTATATTTTGTTGTATCTGGAGACGACAGAAAGTAATAATTTAGGAAAAAATATTTACTAAAATTTTAGATATTAGAAATACAAAATAGCCAATTGAAGTTATTTCGGTGTAAAAGTTTCATAAAATCTAACAAAATAGTCTGCCACCTCAAAGATTTTTTTTTCTCCCCCAAAATTTCCTCTTGGTGTACTAATAATTTTTGCATTCCTTGTTTTGTTGAAAAATCACGCTCTTCGTTGGAGTCTATGTCTTATAAAATTTTTAACCCTTTTTCAATTAAACTGAGGCCTTCTGTAAAATTCTCAACCGTTATTCGATCTTATTGATTTGGGTCAAAGAATAAAAGTTCATTTGCGTCTTGTTCTTGCTCATACATTTCTAAGAACTCACCAATTGTCATCTATTTGTGGGGATTCAGCAGTTCTTGAACGTCACGATATGACAATTATAACATGTAATAACATACGCACACTGAGTAGATATGCAATAAATAACACAAAATAAATTATTATGGCTAAGCCTCGATTCAGTTCGATACGTCCGAACATGTACAATAGGAAGTGGAAAGTGAGTAAGCGAATCATGGGGATGCGCTCAAAAAGACGAATTTACGAGATTTGAAAATCACGTAGCTCCAGCTTCACGTAAGTCGAAGTATTATTGTATTGCTTCTGTCGAATCGTGAGTTGTAGTCCTGATATACTTCTGTAGAGCAGACGTATAGAGGGGCGGATTCACGTTAAATATGTCGATTGTAAAATCCACACGTTGGCGTGGTGTGAAAGTTTTGAGAAGGGGTTACCTGTGCTCAAGTATCATCTTCGCCACTTGATCAAGATTCAAAATAAAAAGGCGCCTACTTTCAAAGTGAGAAGCTAACAAGCAATCAAATCAAATCCACCTGAATTTCAGAATAATTCAAATAGATTTTATATTAAAAATATTTGATTCTAACAGAAGCATTAATTTATGGTATAATGGCATATGTGTATTTGAGTGTGTGTGTGTGTTTTTTAAATACTGTGCATTGTAGTTAAATGCTATTTAAACGAAGCAGTCCCTATCTTCATACTGAAATGCTCTTAAATGACATGTGCTAAATGTCTCGTATAATTTTTAGCATATGGTTTACATTTGTAATTTATTGCTTAGGAAATCTCATAAAAAATAATTTTGTATAATATTTATAGTTTGAGAAACGCTGATCTACAGATGTTCTTGCTTTTTTATGTGTTTGTTGAATTTTTTGGCATTTAGTGCAGTTATGAATAAGGATTGATAAACTTTTCCAATCGTATAAAATTATTTATTTGTATGGATTCAATTAACCTCTTACTCTAGGAATTTCTTAAAAGACACATTTTTGCGATGCGTAATCATATTAAAATAGTATGAATATGTTATTTAATTAAAAACTACATATGTGAAAAATGTGTTCTTTTTTTAATGGGCAAATTATTTGATGTTTCATAATCAATCAACGTAGTTTAATGTATGTATTTCAGTGGGGAGGGACATGGTTCCTTGAATATATAATGTTTAGGGATGTTGTTACTTGTAAATTAGGAGCAATATATAAATATTTTACCAATGATAAAACTTCAGTTTTTATCATTTCAAATAAAACTTCTTTGCGATTTTTGAGATTCAGTTTCTATTTCTATTTATTTCTCTTAATTCTTGATAAACAGCAAAAGTAAGATTAAAATAAAATATTGTATGGGGACCTCTTTTAAAGATGATGCACAGAATATGGTGGAACAAATTCTGTATGTTTTGAATAATTGGACTACATGAGGTTTATTAATAAAAATATCAGTCAAAATATCAATGAGTAGAAAATCATAACTTGAGCATATTATTATTATGAGCTATTTGTTAAAAGGAAATTTTCTTTACATGGATTTTTCACATAAAACTAAAGTGTGTTACCTAAAAATAAACATAATTAAATTGAAATCATAAGGAAAATCGCGAATTTATCGTAATAATTTTTAAAAGATCACTAATCATAAATAAAATTCTTCAAAATAAAAAAAGGTAAAAAAGGGAAATTATTTTCAGAAAGAGACAAGAAAACAAAATGAAAACATTGGTATTGAAAAATTATTAGATTTGGAAATGATGTTTGGATTTTATATATATTTACGGTGTTCTGGTTTTAAGATAGTGAATGGATACTATTTCTTTAACAATAATATATATTCGTTAAAATAATTTAAATAATCATTGCTTCTCTTCCGAAAAGGAGGAAAAGAGGAATAAAATTTTAAAGAGGAATAAAACTTAATTTTTTAAAAAAAAGAGGAATAAAACTTATTTAAAATTGCAAAAGATACGCAAAAAAACTATTTTGCATTACTTTGTAAGCAAAATATAATCTCCCAATTTTTCTTAGGCATTTGTGCAATTAAAATAACATATTAAGAAATCTCAATTTCTTCATTATAATTTCAACTACACAGAAAGTTTCTTCTCTCTTAAGCGAGAAAAGGAAACAAATAAATTTAATTAACATAAGTTTTTCTTGGAACTACTATAATATCCATTTTGAAAACATAACTCAGCTCAAGTAATTTTTAAATAAACATTTAAAACAATGCAAATAAACTTATGAACTAATTAGTAATATATCTAAGACAACTAAACTAATCGTATATATTTGAAAACACTGAAATTTAAAGTGATTGACTTTACACTTGACAAAAAAAAACCGCGATAAAATGAAATACATTAGTAAATTTAACCTAAATTAACATTATTACGGAAATATATGATAATAATTAAAACTGTGATCCATGCTTAAAAAATAAATTATTGAAAACCTTGAAAAACGCCATCCCTTGAACACAATATTACAGAATTACTGGAACAAAGGATTTGGCAATACTTGGTACCAAGTCACCACCACCAGTGTCAAAGATTCCAATGTCATCAAATGGGCGGTGGACTTCTTAATTCTTTTACGTTTCAACCTTCCCACTTGCCCCTGATTTCAGTTGATATTGCTTAGCTTTCTCGTCTTAATACAACGCATTTTTTTCTTTTTCTTTTCTTTTGTTTTTTGTTTGGTGTATCCATTTCTTCTTTTGGTTTCACCGACCTAATGGGTATAAAAGCAGTTCCACTGAGCTGTTGCAGCATTAGCATCTCCAGCTAAGAAATTATTCACTTCAACATGTTCGCTAAGGTGAGTTTTCTCTTCTTAGGGTTAAATCTAAATCAAGTTTATTTTTCTTCTTTTAGGTAATTTCTTCCTTCTTTGTATTTTTAAATTGGTTTTTTTTATCTTTTACAAGCCTTTTTTATTTAATCTAAGTTAAATAACTTTTTACTTTAAATATTTTTTAAACTGTGCTCGAAAATGTACGAGTTAAATTTCCGACACTTTTATTTTTTATCACGAATATATTTTTATGTGTAGTATTACTGTAGTTTTTTGGTTCTGTAATTTGTTTTGCTTAAAACTATACAGAATTTAGAGAAAAACCATTTCAGTAGAAAATTATTTCATTTTTTGTCATACATAAAACAAAACTAAGAAGTAGAATTATGAACCCTATTTGAATATTGAAATTAATAGTGAAATTTTAATCCTGCAACATTTATTAATGAATCATCACAAATAAAGGCCGTTTAAATCATTAAGCCATCTTTAAGAAAGAAGAATATTTTAAACCATTGAATTCGGGTTTGTGTCCTTAATTATTTTTCATTTATTGATAGTAATACGCTGACACTTATAGTTCGTATGTAAGTGAAATATGTAAAAAGTTCAATATTTAAATATGGTTTTTTGAAACAGTAATTTCACTTTCAAAAATATTTCTTGATTACTAATAGAAAAATATTTCAATACATCAGTTTAAAGTACCCACGCCACACTTTAATGATTAAGAAATAATCCAAACGTGTTAAGTTTTTCTTTTTAAAATACTAAAATAATACTAATACTGATTATGATAGAAATTTTTAGTAATGATTTACCAAATGTTCTTAAAATAACGAAATTACCATCAAGTATTTCAAAATTATTAAAAATTACAAAAAAACCTTTAGTAATATTTTACAACTTATTTTATTTTGCTTAAAATAGTACAATACATTTCTGTTATACAAAAATTTCTTCTTCGATGAAAAAACATAAATTTATTGCTTACGTAAGCCGAAATAAAGAGATATATTTTTTAAAATCAAATATAGCATTATTAATTAACTCTTGTTCTCCTCAATTAGGTCGTCATCTTCTGCGCTGCTCTCGCAGCTGCCCACGCTTCCCTTGTCGGACCCTTGGGATATGGAGCCCCTGTACTCGCTGCCGGACATTTGGGATTGGGCCTTGGTAAAGGACTGATCGCCGCTCCAGCTGTTGCCACCGTATCTTCCCAGAAAACCGCCATCAACCATGTCGCTCCAGCTGCACCCGTTGTTGCTGCTGCCCCCCTCGCTTACGGTTACAATGGAATCCTCGCTAACGGTCTCTATGCCGGACACGGACTTGCTGGACCTTTGGCTTATGGACATGGACTTGCCGGACCTCTGGCTTACGGACACGGGCTTGCCGGACCTCTCGGTTACGGACACGGTCTTGTCGGAGCTCCCTATGGTCTTGGAGTAGGAAAGCTTGGTCTTGGAAAAGTCATCTTGTAAATGTATTTGATTTTCTGTAGAGATGTGAAAACTTGTTTAAGTAATGTTTAATAAATTATTTATGAGCACTTATTTGTTTGTTTCTGGAGTTACTGTAAATGAGATACAGGTTTTCAGTAGTCAAATTTAAAAGAGAAGTTTTATTTATTTCATATAAATGTAATGATGTTCTAGATAATTTACTGTTTAAGTTAAAAGAGCGGTTTCATGATGCGAATTTAATTCAGCATTTAAGAATTTCTTCATAAGTAATATATCTATAATTGAAACAAGTACATTAAATAGAGTAATTAACTACTAGAAATATTTTCGCTTTTATCGAATTAATTTAATTTTATAATTTGGGGAATTTAGAAACAAATAAAAGAAAAAATTATTGTCAAAATTTAAACAGATATATGCATCTGTAAGATCTATTTATTCATGCTTCGTTTCTTAAATTTATTTTAAAGCCGCGCAAAATTTAAGAATGGCATTATTAAAAGGGTAGCCTATATGCATCTTAAAGTTAGAAACCGACTTGAAAAAAATTTTTTTTTATTTATTTTGTTAAGGGATTAATCTCAAAGAAATATTCTTAAAGTAATCAATTTTTAAAAAAAAAATAATCTTAATTCTAAAAATTTCAAATTGTCGACTGATTATTCGATATTTTCTTAAGAAAATCTATTTACTCCATATGATAACATACACAGATGTACGATAAAACAATTTATAAATTAAAAATAGGTAAAAAGGGTATGTTTATTGCAAATGATTTTTTATCAGCATGCTTGTAATCTAAATAAATTAAAATACATATTCTTTCATTTTACTTTTTAAGCACAATTTTTATTAAGAAGTTTTTAATATTTTTTTCCATGAAGTGCAAATAACCTCGTGTGTAGCGTTGTAGAAATCAATGAAGCATTGACTCATTTTTTGCCCTTCATGCAATCTTTTATGCGGTTTTAATTAATCGGTAAAGCTGAGGATTCCTTATTGTGCGATATTTTACCAACTTTTCTTCAACTAATACATTAAATCGGCGAGAAATTAAAACAATCAGAGATTCCTTTTATTTAGACTCGAAAAATATTCTATTCAGGAAGAGATCTTACACATTTCATTTTATGATAGACCTGAAAACAGTTTAGAGAAAATCGTTGTCCCTTTCGCGCGAACAGGCTTTATTTTATTGAATTTTTAAAATTGGGCATTGAAAGAATGAATAACACAAGAAGGCTTCTGATATTGTCGATATTCTATCATGCTGCCTCTTACAGATGACAAACCAAATGTCTTGGATATAAAACATAAATAGTACAGCACCTAATAACCTTTTATTTTCAGTTTGTATATTAGAAATCATTTACGTTTGTATCCCTCCAATATGAAAACATAATTAACTTCATGATTGTCGAAAATCTAGGTTTATTAATGGTTTCTTGAAAATTGCCGAATTAATACAATTTTAGCGGAACAAAAACTAGGGAAAAAGGAGATCCTCAAGTTTTCAAACGAAACTGTCCATTGATTGCTTTCCATCCAATATCATTTATTCAGCGGTTTTTTCCCCCATTTATCAGCAATCATTATGCACGAAGTATTTTATTAAAGCAAACAAGATGACTAACACAGAATGTTATTTTTACATTTACTCGCTAAATATTCGGTGGCGTGGCTACAGCGGACGTGTTTCGAGCGGACACATAACATTTCATGGTCTGAGCGGACACTTTGGAACTCATCATTCGCACACATTCCCCCCCCCCCATCTTAGAACAGATTCGATTCCCAAATTACAAGGATAATAAATAGATTTTTGCCAATCAAATTTAAATATTTGTATTAAATTGTTAAGGTATTACAGTGCGAATACATTTTAAACATAGCGAAATGAAAAACAAATAAAAAGTTTCAGAGAACTATTTAAAAATTAATAGTAAGTAACAGTATAATGAAGGGTATGAACGAATTTCAGGAATTTTGTGGAAAACTGTATTTTAGAGTAAAATAAATATTAGATAACGTTCAATTGCAATAAACTTCATTAGTCTCATTAATGTCAGTAAAAATATTAACTTACAAGTTAAAATACTAAAATAAGAGACACAAAAAAGTGTCTTTAAATTTGAAATTCCGGGAATTATGCGACTCTGGAATAAAAAGGAAAAAAGCACGTGAAAAATTGAATGAAAGAATTGAAAACATCAAAAAGAAATCGAAGCATCAAACAATTCAGAAAAACGTCTAAAATCGTTAAGTTATGTTACTAGATTGAACTAAATCCAATGGTAAATGATATTTATGCCTTTATAATAAAGGTTAGTTGGTATTTATTTACTTGTATTTTTTTTTTTACCTTCTTGTATATTGTGCATTTTACTTCTAGTACTTACTTTTACTGACATTAATGAAAGTAATTAATTTTATGACAATATATTATTATATATATATTGCATCTGTTCCAATACTTATTTGACTTTAAAATACAGTTTTCTCCAAAAGTCCTGAAATTCGTTCATACCTTTCATTATATTGTTACTTACTATTAATTTTTAAATATTTCCGAAAGTTTTTATTTTTATTACATTTCGCTATGTTTAAAATGTATTCGCACTATAATACCTTAATAATTTAATACAAATAATTAAATTTGATTGGCAAAAATGTATTTATCCTTGTAATTCGGTAATCGAATATGCTCTAACGGGGAGGGGGATGTGTGTGCTCAAACCACGATGAGTTTCAAAGTATCCGCTCAGACCACGAAATGTTATGTGTCCGTTCAAACTACGTCCGCTGTAGCCACGCAACCAAATATTTTACTGAACCTATTTTCAATAACCTATTTTTAATAACGAAACAATTTTTAGGGATTTTCTACTTTTCATACATATCACCATTGATGTTTACTTCAAAATAATTTTTTGATCAAATAATATTATTATTTCCTTTTTCAAGATCTCAACTGCATTTTACTTAAATGAAATAATGGGAGCAGAATTTATGTGGGCTCTTTCTTTCTGTTTGAAATGAATGATTATATTATACTGGAGTCAGTGGGGCACACCACAAAGAGGGGCGTTCCCGGGTCCGAACTTCATCAAAGCCCTTGATTATTTTTTCGGTTGATTATAATCCTATGTTACATAGTACGTAAAATATGATTAAGTATTAGTTTTTAATATTTAATTTTATTAATAATGCTAATTCTTTACTCAAAAATTAATTTTTTACTGTTTTTGCTCTCGAAAATCGACCAAATCAAAAGAATATCTTAAGTGGTGTATTAAGCATGATTCGACCCCCCCCCTCTCCTTCCCTGAAAAATTTCCATGTGTGCCACAGACTAGAGTCAATGAATTCCAAATTTCTAAATTCATTGTTTAAATTTTTAAAACATTTTTATTGTCTTTTGATACAGAAATGAATTTAATAAATTCCCGATTTCATCCTACGTTAGAAATCTTTTTTTACGTTGAACATTCGGATGATATCCAATGTATGGGGAATTCTCTGTGTGTGTGATGTGTGGAAAATCTTTAACCAAAAAACAGAACAAATGAATATGATATTAATGCTAATAATCCTTCCAAGTAGAATTCTAACCATAAGTCAAATCTTCATGACTGATAATATAATATTTTCCTCTTTTGACTTACTTATACCTTCTTCAGAAGCAGAAGAATTTTTAATATAGTTTAGATTTACTAAATAAATGCACATATCACAAATATGTAAAAGTGACCTTTTTTATCGCAAATTTTCTGAATGTCTACAGAAATAGAGGTGGCCGTTGTATGCTAGTGGTCATTGTTACCAACTCGTGGTTGTGTGCCGTGTGATGAGTTCGAGTTCATGTGCCACTGAAGATCCTTTGTGTAGATGGGTTGATGCACGTTAAATCTGTCGAGTCTCAATGTCCTCCCGTTTGCGTGGGGGTGGAAGAACGAAGAGAGGGGAGGGTGTCAGTACAGAAATTGTTTGATAACTTGATAAAACTTTAAAATTACGAGGTTGTGTCAAATAGACCTTGTGTTGCCTTATAGTGGGGCGTAAATTAACACTTGCCATAGATATCAGAATGATGCACTTGACCTGTTTCTAAGAATAGTACTTTATCCTAATGAAAGTAAAAAAAATTAGTTAAATTAAATACGCAAAGGACAAAGACTTGGGAAAATTAAAACAGACTTCAAATATATGTATGAAATACGTATTCAATAAAAATTTCTCTCGGCGTCTTCAAATCTATCTGGCATATTATTTATTTAAAAAGGATTTTAATTTTCTCACACAACTCTAAAATTTCCTCATACTAGGCAAAAATCAATTTCATTTTTTTTTTTAAAAAAAAAGCAGAATCTATAAAAACTTAGACCATAAAAATTTTAATTGGTGGAGCAATGTTACTACAGAAAACTAAAATTCTTTATTTTTTAAAGAAACGCAAGAATGAATCGAAAGGCGTCATATCAAAATACTATTCAACCATAAAATCATGATATTATCTTTTTAAGAGTTTGGATAAAACCACTGAATATCTATATACTTATAATGTATTAATTAAATCTTAAATTAAATCACTACAACCACTATGCTCAAAGTAAATGAAATTTGTTTATGTTTTGAACAAGTGCCAACCATTGTATTATATTTAGATTGAATAGATAAAAAAAATTTCGAAGTATAATATTACATATTGTGTGTTCAGATTATATCGAAGACATTCTCGTGTTTCATTTTAATACACAATTATACAATTTACAATCACAATTGAAATATTCGACTTTTTGAAAGATAAATAAATTTTTAAATAAATGAAAAACCTAATTTAAAATATTTAAAAAAACCCTTTTGTTATTAGTATTTAAGGGGCATGCAACAAACAGATTGGAGAAAAATATGTGATTATACTCTAGTTATTTTCACTTCAAATTTATCTCTATTTAGGGATTCCTCCTTTAATATTCCTCAAGTTCATTTTTCTTTCTTTTTTTTATTCTGTAGAAATAAAAAAAAAATTATAAAGGAATTTTAAACTAAATGATGCACTTAACCAATAATTTTTAGTGCAAGTATAAATTTTTAATTTACCGGAAATCGTGTGATTAATAGTTTTAAATATCCATGCTTCTGAGCTAATAGCTCTTATAGTTTTAAATATCCACTCTAACCACGATCTGGAACAGAAAACTATTTTATGCACTTTATTGATGATAAAAATAAATTGCTTTTTGCACGGATATATCACACGCTGCTACATGCGAGGCCAAGTGAAAAAGTAAAGGGCCTTTTGCAATCTATCTTTCGAAGGTTGGGCAACAGCGTTGTGAGTGTACCAGTGTTGAATGAGGGGCAGTTGGCAACTTTTCTACACAACGTGTCACTCGTCTTCCCTTGTAATCGTTAGGGTGTGACAGATCGTTCAATATGGCAACCCCATTGTTAATCTGCACCAAGGAAGAAAGGAAGACAATGCTTATCTTCTTATTTGTGGAAGCTGAGAAACTTGCGGGAATTATCCGTTGCATGAAAGTGCAGTATGGTGATAGCTTTATATAGCGAAGAAAACTACGAATCGATTGAGCGCTTTCAAATGGTAAGAGTTTATTTATGTGACGATGAAAGCTCGCCATCGTAGTTAGACTCTGAGGACAATTTATATTTCGTTAAGAGTATAATGGTGGAAGGGATGTGTGATATAATGATGGAATATAATGAAGAAATGTGTGATATAATGAGAGTATAATGATGGAAGGGCTAGTATCCAGTGCAGGTATCACACCTTCCGCAAACAAAAAGCCTCATTAAAGCCTTTTTTATACATGTTCTGAAATGTATGTTTTGTAAAACTGTGCATGGAATTAGATCTAACATGTTCAGTACTTTTTCTAAAAAATTTCAAAATCAAATTTAATGTTTTTTTGGGGAATTTTTAAAAGTTTAACTATGAAAAAAATTAGTAAAAAATTAAAGAGGAGCAGCAGAAAAAAAACCAAGCACAGTTTTATGTAGTATATTATAAGGTATTTGGAAAATTTTTTTGAAAGAAACAAGATATATTTAAAAAAGCCTTAAGGATTTAAAAAATGCTTAAAAAAAGCTAAAAATATTTAAACTTTACAAACATTTTGCAACAAATTAAAAATTTTTTTGTATGGAATTATTATTTAATATTATCCTTTATGAAATACAATTAAAACCAAATATCAAAAATTAAAAATAAAAAAAAATTGTGAAGATGGTACCATATTGCTTTAAGAAAGAAACCCTGATATTCCTATAACATTTATATCGGCAAGTATAATTACAAGTATAATATGTAGCAAACAAAATCAGAAGAAAACAATAGTTTTCTTATAAGCTATAAAGTTACAATCCATTTGCTCCTTTTATGTTAAAAATCATAACATTCAGAAATTTAACGATGAGAATTTATTATATATTCTTGAAAAATAATTAAAATTCTTAAAAATTCTATATTTGTTGCATTGCTAAATGATCTACTTTGGTCTCAATGATCTGGCATTTTTTAATCTGTACATAAAAATAGTTTTTCGTGATGCTGTAATAAATGTTTTGCACCCATAAGATATGGTTAGTAAAAATGGGTCATAAAGAGTTGAATTTAATTGAAGAGGAGCGCCAAGAACGAATTTTGCAACAAAAAAAAACACAGATAAAATAAGTGTACGAAAGGCACAAATTTTAAAAGAAGAGGTTAGTTGAAAATTTATATCCTGGACAGTTAGAAAAACTAACAATTCTATTCTAACAAGATTACCTGGTGATATTGTAACATACAATTATGTTATGATATAGCAGTGCTTCTCAAACTTTCAATACTCGCCACCGAATATTCAAACATCATTTTCATTGCGCCCTCCTCCATACAATAACAATGTATTCAATTTAATAATACTATACTTTGACTTTAAAGTTTCAATATGACTTTAACCTCTTATGTACCACCGACGTAAATAAACGTCTCGCTCAGACAAAGCATTAATTTTTTTGGACGTTTATATACCTCTTTCCGAAGTATGATCTTTTCTGTGCACTGATATCCATAAAATTATTCCGAAAGTTTTGGAATACAATAAAAGGACCTTGGCAGTGTTTGCGAAGAATTAACTTATATTTCAGAGGATTTGCTTATTTATTCCTTTTCTCACCCCCCCCCTCCCTTCCTCCACAAAAAACCCATCAAAATACGCACATGTACTTGAAAAATGGTGGCATTGGGGAGCAAATCGCTTAACTTTTAATCCGCCGTTAAGGAATTAACTATAAACCGTAAAAATTATCAAGACAAGTGTTAATACAAGCCCATGGGGTTTCTGGTTATTATCAAACTTGTTCTTAACTTAGTATTGTTAAATTAACAATAAAAAGCACATTGTACAGTACATATACATTTATAAGTGTATTATACCTGTGTAAATGTGTATTTTATATTTTATTATATCAGAAAGTATTTTGTTTCTTTAATTTTTTAAATAATCTTTTGTTTTCAACTTTTCAATATGCTTCATAGTGTAATCACGCCCTCCAAGGATGGGGGGGGGCGAGCCCCACAGTTTGAGAAACGCTGTGCTATAGTATTCAACTAATATCTATCATCACTAACTCCATCGGGCCTGCCACTCGCTATATTGAACTTGAAATTAGGTTGTCTTGTCATGTCATTAAGAAATTTATATATTACTAATGAACTTTGTTATGGTACAGGCTTGGTAGTGAAAAATTGTAAGAAAAATGTACAGCAGTGTGAAATTTTATCAGGAGATAAGAAAGGTGAAATTGTACGTATACTAAGAATCACACTGGACACTAGAGTGGACTTGGATATGCTATTCGTACTGAAACGTAAGCAATTCCCTTTAAATTTGACATTTGCCGTTACTATTAATAAATCACAGGGATAGAGTTAAGAAAAAGTCGGCGTATGTGTAACATTGAAGGAAACAATATTTATTCGTGGACAATTGTATGTGGCTGTGGAAAAGTGTAGAAGCAGAGCCGGAATAAAATTTCATTGGAATTTAGAGGAAACGGTGATTAGGAACATTGGTTTGAAAAGACAATAATTTGATGGACAAATTAAAATGCAGAAATGAAACTTATAAATTCATTTTTTCCAGCTTACAATATATTGAAAAAATATATACACGAAGTACATGTAAGTTACAATTTTACAATTTGAGCAAAGAGAATGAACAGTTGTCTAATTTGTACAATTGGAGTTGGTCTATGGTTAGGAGAACAGAGGGTACCCCTCTAATAATAATAATATTAATAATTCCGTTGCTGAATATTTCTTAAAAATATGCAATTTTGAATTTGTTACTATTGTTTGCATCAATTTGCTTTATTATGAAAATTTGAAAGGTGTGATCGTAGTGTAAGTTTTTTTTAACTATTTCAGAAGCTTTTTAGTGTAATATTATTAAACAGTATTCCATATTCGTAGACTCTTAGAAAATACCAAAGCCAATTTAAAAAGAATAATAAAAGTAGCATTTTTTTAAGCTGTAAATTAAAAAAAAACAATCAGTTGCAATGTCCTTTATTCCACTAATCGTTCCACAACTTTTCCGACATTATTACTAAACTTTCAATCTCACAACACATTCAAAATCGATTAAAATTCTTTGAAACATAATGTAAACTTTATAAAACTTACTTACAAATTCACATTAAACTTACTACGCTTAAAATGTAATTTTCACCTGAAACAAGAAATAAGTAGTTCAATATTTTCTTTCTATAGAGCAAATTACAAAGTAGAAAATAAAAACTAAACGAGTTTTAGGTACTTATTTAAAACAATGGAATGATTGTGTGAATGGACAAGAGTTTTACATAGAAGAACAAACCAATAACGTGCCTTTTGAAAACATCTAGATTTAGAGCGATCCAAAGGCGGAAACCAAAAATAATTAAATAAGTCAAGTAGCGAATTTTACCGAAGTTATGATAGTTTCTTACCTTTATCATTGTTTGAAAAAAAGCGATTAATAAAAACCTTGAAAAATGTTTCACCGCCATTCGAAACCACTTTGACAAAATTTGACGGAACAAAGGATAGAGTGATTTTTGGTATCACATAATCAACTAGTTTTAAAGTTTCCAATGTCATCTAACTCTCACGATGGGCGGAGGACTTCATAATTCTTTTACAACTTAACCTTCTGACATGCCCCTAATTTCAGTTGATATTGTTCGGTTTTCCCGAATTGCTTACAATGCGATTTTTTTCTCCATTCATTTTGTTTGTTGATTGGTGTGTCTGTTTTGTTTATTTTGCTTTCTTTTCACTTTCCTGAAGGGGTATAAAAGCGTTGGTGGTTAGCGATTTCAGTATTAGCAACTGCAGCTAAGAAACTACAAACTTCTTCAACATGTTCGCAAAGGTAAGTTGGTTTTTTAAATTTCTACTTAATGGTTTCTTTATTTTCACTCATTTTACAATTGTACCTTCAAAAATTTAATTTTTACATTAATCGTTTATTAATTGCTCAGAAAAATCTTAAACAATCTCTGAAACCATGCATAAGATATTTTACGTTTTTAGCTATTTATTAACGAATTACTGTTATTACACGGATTTTCTCAATCTTTTTTGACTTCCGGAATTCTTAGAACTTATGTTGCTTTTGGGGAACTCCACATTGCACTCTGTCTGTTAGAAAAATATATCTTAAAGTAATATTTAATGTAGATCGAAATATTACTGATACTTTTTGTAAACACAAAGAAAAGTATTGTATTTGTAATTCAATTTTTTAGTATGTGTTATAAGACAATTTACTTATTTATGGTATTAATTTGGGCTTTATGTGTCACCTGCTCATACACTATATTTCGTAACTGGAATGTATATATTCCTGCCTTTCTTACTAAAATTTTGAAAGTCATTCAATCCAAGCTATCTGCAGTTGCAATTCATATTCTTTTAACGTGTTTCTATATTTTGTCTTTATTGCTACATACGTTGATAAAAAATTTTCAATTAAATACTAGTTTAAATACTAATGGAGAACGCTAATGCATTTTACGTACACATTTATAATATCCATTTTTAATTTTTAATTTTGACCCATAAAGCCTCTTGGAACGCCAGGGATCAGTGGAACACAATTTTAAGATGACTGATTTATTATATAAAAATTTTATAATTTTTTTTCGCTTGAACATTTTTTGTGAGCTTTACAAAATTTTTAAAATAACAAATAAAATAAGATTTTTTTTAAAAAAAAGCTTAATTTTAATTTAAGTGTTTAAAAATATTTTAAAAACATCTCACAAATATTCTAAGATTAACATTATTATTATTACTATTTTAATCAGAAAATATTCACAATACTAAAATGAATTTGAAGCAATAAAAATTTTTTTGAGTATCTCATTTATCCCAGGATTTAGTCGTGTTGATGCAAATGCGTATATACATTTTTCAATCATTTTTTTCAACCATTCTCAATTGATTTATTTATAGAATTATGCAACTAATTTTCTTATTTAAATCCAAGCAAAATTCGAGCTTATGCTAACAATAAAGAATAAATATTTCGAATTAACAGTACAAACTTTCTAATGAAACTAACTCAATATGAAAAATATACGTTTCCCCCTAACAATTTACAACATTTAGTGAAAACTATAATTGCGTATAAAAACTGAGCTTACGTAAATACTGTCAAATAAATGAAAAATGTGATTTCTAACAATTTATAAATATATGCTTAAATTAACGATATATTATAATAGCCATTTACCTCAGATTACCTCAAATTCTTAAGGATTAGTTCAATTAACAAATACATATCTTAATTTTAGACTTAAATGTGGCATTATTAGAAGCATTAAATCAATTTACTACCAATAAAGCTCTTAACTATTGATAAAGTATTCGAATGAGTAACATAAAAAAATAATATTATCTTCCTAAAAATTATTTATTTAAATTAGAACTATCTGAAATGATACCCCAAAAGTGATTTTTATCTCAGATAAATTATTAAAACTATACCTTTTGCTTTTATAATGTAGGTCGTCATCTTCTGCGCTGCTCTCGCAGCTGCCCACGCTTCCCTTGTCGGACCCTTGGGATATGGAGCCCCTGTCCTCACTGCCGGACATTTGGGATTGGGTCTCGGTAAAGGACTGATCGCCGCTCCAGCTGTTGCCACCGTATCTTCCCAAAGAACCGCCATCAATCATGTCGCTCCAGCTGCACCCATTGCCGCTGCTGCCCCCCTCGCTTATGGTTATAATGGAATTCTCGCCAACGGTCTCTATGCCGGACACGGACTTGCCGGACCTTTGGCTTATGGACATGGACTCGCCGGACCTCTCGCTTACGGACACGGCCTTCTTGGAGCTCCCTACGGTCTTGGAGTAGGAAAACTGGGTCTTGGTGTTGGAAAAGTCCTCTATTAAATATACTTGTAACTCTATAGAAATGTAAAAGTCTAAAAATTATTAATAAATTATTTTTTATCATTATTGCTTCTCATGTTGTTAAATTCTTCTTAATTAAGAATAAAGAAATAGTAAGCTGCATAAAATTTCCCTATTATAACCTGAAAAATACAATTAATTTTTCCTTAAAAAGTATTCGTTATTAAGAATTAAGACGATTTTTTTTTTATAAAAATCCTAATATTTTAAAAATTATGTGTTTAAGAATATGCATAATTGTTTTCTGGTATTTAAATTGTTTCTTTAACCCATTTCTTCAAAACCTTTTGAAAAATAGGGAAAAGTCAAATATATTAATTTCAGAAACGTTTCTTTCTTACACAAAACACCTACTTATTTTCCGGGTTATAACACTGTAATGTGTAATGTAAAAAGAAGTGTTGACTTATTGCTTCAAAGAAGTGTAATATGATATGTCTCAAGTTACAAAGTAGAATATGTCTCACTAAGTCAATACATAATGAACTGTTTTATTTAGTATACTTTTATTTCTGAGTGTGAAAAGTTTTGAAACATATATTATTACGCAAGAAAAAAGAAAAGAAAAAGGTGCTTTTGGGGCTGGATTAAAAGAGTCTCGAAATTTTAAACTTTGATTTTTTAAGCCTGTGATAAATTTTCTTAGATTTTTCTGCCAATGTTAAGAATTTTTGTAACCACAAGATTGTGAGTAAGGATTAAATATAATTTTTAAAGCCTAATTTGTTTAAAAATTTGTGAAAATTCTTTTATTAACAGCAATTTTTGCAAGGTTTCCATATAAAACTCTTCTTTGCACGCTATATGCTTACATTTTTTTTACCTAATATTTAAAAAAATTTTTTTCGATACAAGCTACTAATGAATTTATTTTACAGTATTTATTATTATTAAAATTAGCTGATGTACAATTACCAATAAAGGTAGTACAACCTTAAAAACTTTATTAATTAGCATTACAGCATTAAAATTAATCAATATTATTGTTAATTAATCAAGGGGTTTGAAATTATAATTTTAAAGCAGTAATTGACTAATGCATAGTTTGTTAACTTCTAAAAAGTTATGTTCTTTATTTATCATTACTCTATTACTCGTATCTGGAAAAATAAAGTTAAAATACTGCAATAACCTATAACATATTATGTGAATCTAATCTAATACATATTAGCCAGATTATGATACCAAAAGCAATTGGTAAAATATATCGTTAGGGGAGACCCTATTATGTAATATATACTTGAATAAAGGATTAATTTCGAAGCCTTTAATATTTTTATTAAGTAATAATATTTTGATTAAGTAATTTTTCTGTAAATATCTTATATTTTAATACTTTTATTATTTTATATTTTAACGTTAATTCAAAATTTTTAAAATTTTTTCATTTGCTGGAAAATTTGTGAAGCTTATAATTTTTAAACAGCTTTTTTTTAAAAATTAAAAATCATTTCATAATGTTTTGGAAGAAAGAAATCACATAAAGGGGATGAAACGTTGAAGTAAATGAACTTTTTTAAGACTAAAATAAAAAAGTAGCAGTATGTAAAACTTATGAACACATATTAAAAAATAAACAAATCTATCATTTGTAAATTTGAAATTATTATCAAATGTCTTAAAATATCAACATCAAAATGCTAAATTCTTTATTCGATAATTTTTCTTTCAATTTCATGAATGAATTAGTTTCGCTTGCTTTGAACACTTGATAAGTGTCAAATTTATATAATTATTCTAAATTTTTTCATTCAAATGGGGCTGCGGATTCGTATTGAACATTACAGACCAATTACATTCCCCTGGAGCGGAATCACTTTTTAGTGTGGCACCGTATAGTTAGACAGCAATTGCCAAAATGTAATTTTGACACCCAGTGTCCTCCCCAGAGTAATGAACCTGAGCTCTGGCAGTTCGAAATTGTACTAGGAATTTAATTTTTCCATGAGCACTCATAGCCGAACCGGTACTATAGGGATATTTTACATGCCGCTTAATCATACTACATGGACGCTGTCATTTCTTGCATCAAGAAAATCCACCGACTTAAACCAGGTTTGAACCTGCAAACTTGGACGTACAGCGCCAGTTCCTGACTAACTATGTCGTTCAGATGGCTTATCCTAAGACTATCTTCGTTCAAAGAGAATTTTGTATTATATTTTCAGTAAAGTTTTTAATTCCGTAAATCTATTTTTTTCTGACTTTTATTATGTGTTTCGATTTGAACCATTGTAAATAACTGAATTAAGAATTATTTACAAGTGCAAAAACTTAAAACTGTTCAATTTTAAAAGAAAATTATTTATGATAAACGATACAGGGAAGCTAAAAATGTCTTTTTTTTGTAGCATAAAATGATTACAATATCAACGATATGCTGGAGTAAAAAAAAGAAGTTTTCCTTAAAAATGTCTGTCATACAGGAATAAATTTTACTATAATTAAGATATTAAGTTTTGGAAATAACAATTCTATTTATAATCCAAACAATTTAGATTTAGTTTAAAAAGAGAATGAAACTAAGAAATAATATCCATATATTTAGGTTTAAAATCCTTGCTTAACATCTGGTAATTGACTATGTTATATTTACAATGAAGTTTACCTCGCAATTAGGCCTCGCAATTTTGCGCCATTTTGCTGGGGATGGACCTCGCAATTTTGCGCGATGGTCAAGTGTCGAGGACGACACTTGAACTTGTAACATACTAGGCACGAGCCCATCTGTATGACCACTAGGATTCAGCAGTTACACTTTGAATTATGAAGTCTACTAACAATGAAATTATATAATTTGTTTGATGAAAAGGTAGAAGTATTTAATTCTTTGTTATTTTATCAATGAGTCAAATAAAATAATTATCTCCTTAAAGGCAATTTTATTTCACAGTTTTATTAAAAGGAATTGGAAATATGTTTTTCTTCTTCTAATAAAATTACTAAGAAAAAAATAATCCCAAAGGAAAATTAAAGTTCTCAATCCAGTGAAGTTTACTTTTATCTGATGAATAAAATTCATTTAGGTTACATTAAACAAATTAAAGTTAAGTTAATTTTGTTTCAATGTATGGTTTTTAAAAATTTAATTTTTACGATAAAATTTTGAAAAGCAAATACGAATTAACGAAACGTTAAGCAATGTTTTTTTAATTTTAATCAGTCCTCTATATTTATTTTCGACTTTATTACATGTGGCAAATTATTACGATTGGCCCGATTTTGACCCAACAAATATACCAAAAAATTGTCTAAATATGTAGAAACAGTACTCAAGATAAATAATGCTGATCAAAACTGCTGCAAAACTCTGAATAATTTGGTTATATTCTTCATTTTGGACAATTTACTACAATATTAACAATGGGTTGATAAAAAAGAATGCTTAGTTTTAATCCAGCAGTTCTTGAACATCATCACTATTTACTTCTAAATTTATTTGCCTTGCAATATCTACAGCTTCTTTAATCCCATAACCACAATTTCACCATTTTTTCCCCTCAAACAAAACACTAACAGACGAGATTTGAAAATACCGTAACTCCGAGTTCTCGTAAGTCAGGCTAGCGTAGTCGAGATACTACTGTAATTAAAAGAAAGGATTGCAAAAGTTTATATTATATTTATGATAATATCAAAATATTTACTATTATTATAGAATTATATTATTTTCACAAATTTTAACACTTATTCCAACAATATTTCACTTGCAAAAGATTATGTAAGAAAGAGTACAATATCTTATCGGAAAACGTTGCTTGGAACCAATATATTTGCAGGATACAAGAAAGTTAGATTTTTAAAAAAATTCTGATTAATTAATTTTTGATATGTGTTTGGTACAATATGTATAATAAAGTCTCAGTGAGGCGGGCAGAAGGATTCTTAAATTGAGAAATCTAACATAGTAGAAATCAAATCTTGTTTTGCGTCCAGTATTCATTCGTATCGATGCACAAATTAAGGTATCCGACTACTCTAAAATTTTTAATTTTACTACAAATTGACAATTTTTTATGATCCTATTTCATAGGTCAACATATTAGCTTTATAAAAGTACCAAGTGTATTATTTTCCGTTCATTAGAACAAAAACTACAAGTGTTTTTGTAAAAGCAGATGCCATTACTTTAAGCAAGATATGTCATACTTTAAAACGCGTTTTACTCGAAATGTGTTTTTTTTAAAAGACTCACAAAGGGACAGCGATTGCTCAAAAAGTTTTAAAAATAATGAACTGGACATTTTTGTGTATGTTCTGTATAACAGTAGAAGGTTTCTAACCTTCAGATTTATCAATCACTGTTTTATTACAAAATTTACAGTCCCTTATGAGAATAAAACCACTGTTTTTTAAGCAATTTCATACAATAACTAGGATAAAGTGTTCTAGGTTTTGCAAAAATTAAAATATCTCTCATCCTGAAGGTCATTTCAAAAATGAATAACATAGCAGCATATAAGAATTGAAAAATTAAAATTTTGTTCATAAACTTTTGGTACACAATGGGCCCCGTTTATGTTATTTTTTGTAAATTTTACCCATTTTTCCATTTTAGAAATAATAATTTATCTTTATCTTCTTAATTTTAGCATATTTTTCTTAAAATGCACTAAACAAATCTAAAAACCTCAAAAAAAAAAAAAAATCCCATATCTTCATTTTTTTAAAAAAAAGTTGTCGCAAGTTGTCGGATACCTTAACTGTCTAGGATGTAAGTTTTAAACTAACCTCTTCGCTAAAAATTTCTTTCTTTCGTGCACTTATTTCATTTGTTCTTTTTTTTGGAAAATTCATTCTTGGCGCTCCTCTTCAGTTAAATTAAACTTTTTATGACTCATTTTAACAAACTGTTCCTTATATGTAAAAATATTTATTACAGCATCACGAAAAACTGTTTATATTTATAAAGGGTGATTAAAAATGTCAGGCCATCGAGACCAAAGAACCATTAGGCAATGAAATTTGAACCAGCAAGCAATTTTTAAAATTTATATGATTTAGTTGTCAGATATTGCTGAATTTTTCGATCAACATAATTTCTGAACATTTTTTTCTTTTATGAACATATTATAATATCAAATTTTGCCCAAAACTAAGATAAACACCTAAGATAACCAAATTGTGTTAGCATCCTCAAGAGAACTAATCCTAATATTGAGGATGTGGTAAAAAAAAGTATGAATTCAAAAGCCACATCAAGAAAGTACTACTGGTTCTGTATTTATTTAGATTTAAATGTTTCAAATCACTAATTTTTATTTTGTACCTAAGCTAACCGAGTAAACATTTAAAAAGTTTATTAAAAATTAAACTTAAATTTGCATTTTTGTCTTATTTGTTATATTGTTTTTAAACTTCACTACTTAGACTAGTAATAAAAAATGTATGATGTTTTCGTAACAATCTCGTAATAAACTTTCTAGTAACATTTTTTTAATATTTTCATATTTTCTTTTTGTTGGAAAAAGTGGAAGTTGCACGCATATTACTTTTTTTTTCATTTTGCAGCACTCTTCGCAAAAAGAGTGGCCACCTTTGCTATATAGATTAACGCCTTATAAAGGTGTGTTGTAACCGCAGATTAAAATTACATAATTCAGTGAAAATCGTTTAACACGAAACTGAGAGGACTGAAATATGTTTTTGTGTTAAAAGAATTTCGTGTAAAATGACGTTCTATGTACAACAAAATTAAATTTATTAGATATATTTTATCTACATAGATAAGTATATTTACATGTATTTAATAAAAATTAATGAATCAAAAACATTCACAACGAAATTTAACGCAAAAATTTCAAGGTTTTTAAAAACAAAACACTTATTTTTTGAAAAATAATCTGATATTTTTCTTTGCATTACTTTTTAGCATCAAATTGTCAACAAATTGCTTGAAATTGCCCTTTTTGTTATTCATTTCCACATTGGAATGAGCGTCTAAATAGCTGCGCATACTTTTCATGATGTTCCTCATTTTGGATGGCGTAAGAACAGGAGCTGAGGTATTCATTTCATTTTCACTGTCTGAATCTGCATCAATGATATTTTCTGAGCTTTGAACAAACTCCACAATGTCCTTGCCAGCCATAAAGTTGGGGTGGTACACACATTATCATCATCTAACGCAACGAATTTTTCCGATGATGAACCTGCGTGGCTGGTGTTTACCGTATTTTGTTTATTCCCAGCAGGAAGATTTATTCGTGTTAAGCGATTTTCATTTCGTGTTAAGAGGGAAAAAACATGGAAATGCGTAGTAGTTTGGCGGGTCCGTTGTATTACTTCGTGTTAACTGATATTTCGTCTTAAGCATTTTCGTGTTAAATGTATTTCTCTGTAATAATAATAATAACATATATATTGGCATATCGTTGAATTAAATCATGCGTTTTGAAAGAAACAGCTAGTGGTAGTGCACCTAGGAGATGTCTCCAAGTAATAATCCTCACCCACTTTTACTGCAGTAACTCTTAAGTTATTATTGTACTACTCTGGTTTCCCTTGACTCTAAAGACAAAAAAGCAGAAACGCTTCACAAAAAGTAAAGTTGCTGAAGTGTGCTCTATGAGGATCTCGTTTGGAAACGCGTTTGATTTACTTTTATGATTCGTGATGGGCGGATTCTCTTGTGCTGAGGAATGCTATCTGAAAAGGTGCAGTGCACAGAGTTTCACGGATTATATATGATACGTGATAGTTTTGATAGTAAAATAGTTTTTAGCTTTTTCTTTTCTGTTAAAAAAGTGAAAAGAAATCACTTATTATAATCTCGATTTATTGAAACAGATTTGTCTTCATTCATGTACCAGAAATTGGCTTTACTTTGCAAAAGAGAA
>BMAO01027301.1:0-19701 GCA_019973975.1 Trichonephila clavata | reverse complement strand
CGCTGTTTCCTTTATGTATATATAAAGAGTATTAAGCTAAATCTAAGCTTGTCTCGCTGTTATCAAAATTGCATATTAATCAATGAAATTAATTCCTAAAGATGGTAATTTTCGTTAAATTATATCATAATATTTCACTACGTTCTTATTGTATCCTTTTCTTTAAAAAATTAACACTTAGAAGAGTAAGAAATGAGAGAACCTGGCTGTCTCTTCAACTAAATTTAACATACTGGCAAAAAGAACCGTTCCATAAAATCTGTTCGAAGTAAAATGTTAAATTAGTATAAAAAATTTTGAAAAACTTTTTTTTTAAAAAAGAAAAGAAGAAAGAAAAACTGAAAATCGTCGTAAAATTCTGTAATTCAATGTTGCATGAAAGTTTTATTTCCCTTTTTTAAGTATTATTTAAGCACTGCTGATTTTTAAGTACTAGTACATTTATTGCTGAATCAAGTCTGATGTGCTGCTATTTTTTTTTAACAAAAAAAAAAAAAGCTACCGTTTTTTTATATCTATACTTCGTTTTCCTTATTTTTATTTTGATTTCAAAATTTATAATTTTTCCTAACAATTTTAAAGTTTCTTACGTATTGAATTCTTCTCCGGTTGAAAAAGATTAAAGTTCCTGTTTCTTTTTTCTCCTCACTTTTGATAAACAAAATAAAGCAATTAAGGCTTTCTCACAATGCAATGCGTTAAAAAATCGGGTATTACACCCATAAAATTTGCTCGGCGTGTTCTCATTTTCTCAGCGCTACGTGATGACTTTAGCTTGATTTGGTTTCTTTCTTTCCAATAATTTTGCCAATTCCTTGCTAAATTAAAGGAGTGACTGGGAACTCTCTCTTTTAGATAAAAAAAAAAAGAGGAAAAAACAGCAAAAAGGATTTTGGAAATATAATGATCAATTGTGAGCCATTGGAGTGGCGATAGAAATTAGCCAATTTGGCGCTTAAAATGCTTCATATGACTTTAATAGAAAGCTACCAAAAAATAATTTAACTGATAAAGCGAAGCCAAAAAAAAAAAAAATTATTTTGAACCGCCAAGCTCATATAAAAAATGTGCTGATTGTTTATTACACCCTCGATTTAATTTTTGATTGGTCATTACTTTAATTTTTCTGGGCATTATGCGATTGGTGTAGACACAACCAAACTCCAGTAGTAATTTTTGTTTTAAAAAACTACTCTTTCCTCCATTGTTTCATTCCAAATTTGTTAGGCCTTAATCATGTTACGTTAACAAAATATTACTTTTTTTAAAAAAACTTTAAAAATGCTGATATGTTAAATTTATTTTGCTCCTAGTTCTACATTTAATGGCGATTTACAAGTTCATTCGATTCTTATACCATTTAACATAAAGCAAATTCTTTAATTTCAGGTAAAGCCTTCTAGTCAAAACTCAGAAGACGTTACTGAGAACGACGAATTAATCCCAGCTATCACTTGTCAGCATGAAGCCTGCGAAATATCTCAATCCATAGAGCAACTTTCGCCAAGTGTGAGCGGTAAGTAACGCTTTTAAATATTTCCATTGTATAAAGAATCCGGTCAGGGCTGGCTTTTGCAGTTTTGCCGCCCCTCTTTCCAAAGCAAACAACTATAATAACTATAGCGAAATATATATATAAACACACTCAATAAGTCCCGGGCCTAACATTTAGATGGTGCTATCTTCTAACTTTCCTTAGTATAACCTAGTAGTACTAACTTTCAAACGGCACGTGTCAAAATTTCGTGATAATATCTTGTTTAGTTGAAAAGTTAGAGATTTTAGTGTAGCAACTTTTGTTTGCTTAGAAACTATGAATGAAGAATTTCGTGTGTTAACATTGCTTTGTGATGGAGAAAACACTGTTCAAGCAAAACAATGCGCTTCGAATTACTTTCCCACTCACCGTACAGTCCAGATCTTGCCCCCCCCCCATGGCTACTGGCTTTTTACAGACCTTGAAAGAATGCTACAGGGAAAGAGGTTTGGCTCAAATGAAGAAGTGACTGCCGAAGTTTGAAGCCTTTTTTTTAGAGCAAAGACTAATCGTTCTAACGAAACAGGTATTAAAAAATTTGACGAGAAAATTATTTAATTTAATTAATTTTTTTTGTAAATTTAAATTTGAAATTAAGGACATAATTACATTATTACTTCAAAAGAGTGAAATTTAAAAGAAGGAATCGCCCATTTCAGCAGGCCAATTTCTTCGAAAAAGAGAATACTGATGGTGGGGATCACAAGCGTTTATTTTAACTCAGAGCAACTACACTGAAGACTAAAATAAAACAACTCTGGCTCTCTATCTACCAAACACTTATTAATCTTATCCCCTTTTAGATAGCTGACACTGGACATATAGTATGGGTGAAATGACGGGAATGCCCATTGTGTGTGTGACCCTACTCCGAGTTGGAAAGAAAGTTATTTATGAAAGATGTTTTAACACATAAAATTTTTTATAATTTAACATATATGCCCACCTCAAAACCTTCAAGTTTAACTTAAAAGAAAAATGACATAAAACATACAGAGTACAAAATAAGGAAATAAGGTACGTTAAATGAAATACCAAATTCACACCCAATAATACTTCAGAAAATATATAAATTTTTTTGTAAGAAATACAAGGGGTCATCAAATGAAAAGGTACGAAACGACATAAAAATGAAACAGTTAAATATTTGCATATTCCGCCAAGGGAGAATGTAGCGAGACATCTCGGGATGCCATTGGAGACTCTGACTGGGATCGGATCATGCGCGGGTGCCCGCATGCGCAGGAGAGCAAAGACTCTTATAAAAAGCGGCGTCCAAATGATGCGAGCACAGAATTACTCGAGCACAGAAAAAGCATTAACTCCGATGTGTACTGTGAGACACTCCGACGCCTACGCAGGTCCATCAAGAACAAAAGACCGGGGCTGCTCACGGAGGGTGTGGTTCTGCTCCATGATAACGCGCGTCCACACGTCTCCAGAGTCACACAAATGGAACTAACAAGTTCCAATGGGAGATGTTGGACCCATCCATCCTACAGTCCGGATATGTCACCCTGCGATTTCCATGTGTTTGGTCCACTGAAGAAACACCTGAAAGGAAAGCGCTTCAACTCGGACGACGTACTCAAGGACACTGTGAAGGACTGGGTCTCGTAACAGCCACAGGAATTCTGGGAACAAGGAATCCTGCGGCTTGTTCATCAGTGGGATCGTTGTGCTCAGGCCTATGGTGTATATTTTGAATAAAGTCTATATTTGTAACCACCGTGTCGTTTCGTACCTTTTCATTTGATCACCCCTTGTATATAGTTAAAACTCTATACTATAGAGAGTTGAATAATCACAATAATCACTAAAACTGAAGGAAAAAAAACCCGCAATTGTAAGATAAACCAGACAAAATTTTAGAAAGGATATATTAAAAATTATAAAAATAATAAAATTTTTATAAAAGTATATTGATATGGTGTGGATGTACAGTATTATAAGCATTGCTCTCTGAGAACAGCTGTTATATATATAAAATAATTGATGTATAAAAGTATATTTGAAGTATATATATTTCAAATTTGATCCAGAAATGCCACCTTGGCCTTGGATCCGGTTTGTCCGGCCCTAGAGCCGCCCCTGGTCCGGTATGATGATTGGTAGAATTACGAACGCATAATCGATAGATCAAAATAATTCGCGAGTTTCCGATAGAATAGTTTAAGAAAAATAGAATGTTAAGGCACAGTGTGTTAGTCCATTGTCCATTTATATCTACTCTTTACACACATCCCTCATTTGATAGCAAAATTCGTGGCAGATTTGGCAAAACCGCAATAGGAAAGGTTTCTTTGCTTATAAGCGGCACCGGCGGTGCACTGTGGATAAATGCTTAACAAATACTTTTTAAAAAGCATTCTTGTGAAAGTTACTAAATGAAAATATTTAATATGGTTAATATTACCCAAGTAATAGGGAGTGTGTAAATTCAATATGCATTTGGAGAAATTAAAAGTTTTTAATTTAATAATAGTTTTACAATTTAAAAAACAAAACAGTAACTTAGCTACCGACGTATCAATGATGGTCACAAAACGTGTAAGCAAAAAATCACAATGTTTAGGGACCCTTATGAACAGCCCTTTAAGGAACTTCGATACAGACAGCGATGTCTTAAATCATGGGCCAACTGGGCCTATGCCTTGGTTACACTTTCGACTCAGCCTTAATAAGATCATGATTCCGAATATATTCTACGGTCAAATGTTATTTCCGGTTGTATTCTCCGAAAGACTGGGAATTTCGGACGATATGTCAACTGGCTGTATGTAATGACCATCGTCTAAGTATAGGCCTAGGCATACCACCATACATCATTCTTACTCATTCAGTCGAAAGGCGGTAGTTGGTCGAGTTGATTTATGCGATTGTATTTGTTTCGGGTTATTTTCTGTACTAGTACTTACCAACGTATTCTATGTACTATCTACTTTTAAGGGTCATAGGTAGGGCCTACATTTGTGTAGGGCCCTAGGACCTCATGAAGTCTTAAGACTTCCATGGATGCAGGGCCCACTCAGGACTAGATACACCAGTGAGAGGAAAAGGTGACTTTTGTGTCCATTTGCATTTTTATTAATGTCTTACTTTTTATTCTTATACAGATAGAGGAATTTGTAACATTAACGTTAAGTATAGTCAAAATATGAAAAATTCTCTAGAGAAGGAGGGGGGGGGGGCACATAATTTAATTCCAAGAAAGAGTTTTGATGCATACTCATAAAAAATCTTCACATTTTTAAAGAAAAATAATTATTTTATTTATGTTCTCTGGTAAACTATATCAGAGAGATGCACAGGATTTGTTAAAACTTATCGAGTTTAACAAGTTTTTTTTATGATATAATCCATGGTGGGGGCTATCCAAAAAGAAAGCATGGAAGTCCTCCAGCTCATTTATTATTTACATTATTTATTAGTTTTTGTGACAGTGAAGAATAATTAAAAGAAACTAATCTAATTTACGAGATACACAATATGATGTATCCATTTAATTGTATTTTGTTCATTTTTTCGTAGTATCCAATGGCAATAAATTATTTAATTTTTCTTTAATCAGATTGTTCTAACACTCCGGTTTATTATTCAACATGAGAGAGAAGAAAAGTTTATTTAGAATTACAGTAACCATTTTATGTTTTAAAAGAAAATGCTTCGCTTAAATATTTAACAAGTTATTGTTTGTTGTTCATGTCAATACACAATGAATTGAGGTATCAGACTACGTTCGAAACCATAATTTTCCAAAAGCGTACAACCGAATATTTCTTTTAATATTTAAAGTCACTTAGATTAGAATACACGAATAAAATTGCTTTAAGAATATTATTACAATAAAGGATTATTTAAATGCAATATTTTGGCAAAAAACAAAACAAAAAAAATGAACTTGGTTACCTATTTTCGAAACATTCTCCTTTTATGAAAAATACTACTATAATAATATTTTGCTTTTATATAACCAAGACTTCTCCAGATAGCCTGAAGTAGGATTTTTAAAAAGTATGCATTATTTTCAGGATTATTACCAATTAAAGTAATTACCTTTTTTTTAATGTTAAAATTTCTCCACTCTGATATACTAAAATATAGATAAATCTACTTCTATAAGTTATATAGTTTTAAAATCCTATTTCACAGACTCTGTACAGAGGTCTGCGCTATATATAGGCAAATTATTACTATTACAGAAGCATTTTCAATAAAAGGAGAATGTTTTGAAACTAGGTAATTCTATGCTCACTTTTTTGCCAAAATGTTGCATTAAAATAATTTTTTGTTGTAAAAATAGTTTTAAAACAATTTTATACGTGTATTCTAATCAAAGTGGTGCTAAATATTAAAAAAAAAAAAAACTTGTTTGTACGCTTTTGTAAAACCGTGGTTCCAAACGTAGTCGGATACCTTAATCGATATTATTAAATTTATGTAATTGATTCTGAAATTCTTTAATGCAATAGACTAAATTTATGACGGTTACATAATATAAACACGTGTTCTACATTGAATTCAAAACGGACAGTAAACTAGCTCGTACTTCTTATTCTATTTGTAAAACTTAGGTAAAATTTCAAATTGCATAGTTGGGTAAAGATGCTCAAGAGTTATAAGAAGAAATTTCTGCAAAAAGATTTTAAAATTAGAAAAAAAAAGTCTTGTTTTATACATGTACTTTAAAATGAAGTGACAAATATTAATTTTTTTTAAAAAAAGTTTCTGTAAAAAGCGTAATTGGCAACAACGAAGTGCATGAACTGATTTGCTGAAAATAGATAATTGCATTTATCGTGACTATGACGTCACATGTGTTTTTGAACTTGATTGGCTAAAAACACGTGGTTTAAAATTGCCCTGTGATTATGACATCACATGAATTTAGTCCCGGGCCGGTACCGGTCCGTGGATCAAATAGTACTGAACCGCACAATAAACATTAAGTTATTTTCATTTTATTTACTGTGGTGTATTTCTCTCCAGTTTGTGCGATTTTCCATGGAAATCACTTAATATTCAACTTCCGGTATAACTTTATTTTATTTTGAAGGCATGTTAAAATACAATTGAATTAAAGCTATTAAGTTATAAACAATCAACGTTCCCCTTCCCCTTCCTCCAGTGGGGCAGCGGAAAAATTATAAATCAGAGGTTCCCAAACTTTTTTGTCTCGTAGACCCCTTACCATGTTTTTTCGATTTTGTGTAGACCCCTTTTTATAAAATTTTTGCAAATTTCTCAAATGTCTAATCAACAGATGGTATTACTACTTATTTTAAAAGAAATACATTTATAATTGTAGTGAAGTACATAATTCTTATAACTTAAGTAGCATATGCTAATGAATTAAATTTAAATTAAATTAATACATAAAATAAAAACAAAAAACAAATGCTTTAAATGAGAGGGGTAAATCTGTTGCTTCAATAACAAATTTTCATTATTTAATATACCTATCTAGTCAGATTTAACCCTAAATCTCCTTTGTTAGTAAGTGTCCAGTCTTTTTTTTTAAAGAATGACAAACTCACTGAAACTACCACCTACTAGAAAAAGCATTTAAAAAACTTTCTCACGATATACTATAATTTGCGACAAATGACAGGTATGTCTTTTTAAGCCAAAATTGTTAACATCCGTTTCTGAACTTTATTTTAAGATCTTCTTTAGGACTTATTCTGATCAGTTCCTATTTTAAAAGTACATTTTTTTCTATTCTGACTATATGAATTCAATGTCTACTGTGATATTACTATAAAAAAAAAAGCAATCTTAAACCTTGTTTCAAAATCCGAGTAAAGGGCATTTAAATGTTGAACGTAGGTTAAAATATCCTGACAGATTTTCTGAAGCAAATTTAGAAAATCCGTGATATCCAATACTATACTTCTTTAGCTTAATTCTGGAATAAAATGCTCAAATAGTCATTGTCTTAGTAAAATTTACGCTGTCGCCTAATAACAAGTTAACCTCATTAAATTTAGTAAAATCAGTTAAATCTGGTTTCCACTACATCATTTTTTTTAAAAATTAAAGTCACAAATTGTTTTAATAAAAGCCACAATCGTAGACCCCCATTTACACCTCATGGACCCCAAAATTATATTTTATCTGGCGTGGACCCCTTTCCGGTCGTTATAGACCCCTGGGGGTCTATATAACCCACTATGGGAATCACTATTATAAACGTTGACCAGTCCGCGGTGATAAAAAGATTGGGAAGCACTGCTTTTTAATGCATATCAGAGTTACATCATCTAGACTATACTTTCTAGAAAATCGCAATAGTAGATTAAATTTAGCAATACCTTAAATATTTGAAAATGAGAAAAATTGTGCTTGAAATTTGGTATTAAAAATAGGCAATTCATTCAGTATATATAATCTGTACAGCTGAAACTATTTTCTAATTATTAAATGGTCATAATTACTTGTGTATGAAATAAAATTACATTGAGAAAATAAATAATGCAGCTATAAATTAAACTACATATGATGGCAAGGATCACCATGTATCCAGAAATAAGCGATTCATGGTTTATACTTTCCTCATTCGTATTCTCGCTTTATTATAATATACAATAAGTGTTTTTGAAAATTTTAAATCATTTATGTTACTGAAAAATTATGTCATTATGAAATCATACACACAATATTTTAGAAGAAGAAAAAATATTATAAAATTATCAAAAATTCATCTATCTCCTCTTACTTATAAATTTCAAAGTATGCTTCAAAGCTATATTAATGCCTTATAAATTTTAAAAGAAAAAGAAAAAATAATAATATTTTTATGTGTCAAATCTAAATTTCCGAGTTACTGCTATTTCATGCATTTATTAACAATTCATGTATATTTTTATTAAAAGTAATGTAAATTTCCTACGAATCGCGATATAAGGGTGACTTTTTTCTTTGAGTCATAAAAGGCTGATATGTTCTCGTAAGAGAATTAGATCTTTTGGGGGCTGATTCCTCAACCCCTTTCTCATTTGAACTTTTTCTTATATGGCTTTGTCATCTGGTTAAATCTGACCTTCATTTGATCCCAAAACTTGTTAGAAGAGGGAGGGGAATTACATAACCTTTTCTGGCTCTGAGTTCCAATAGTGACTGAGATACTGTACTGTTGCTCACCTAGTAAAAAGGACTTGTAAACTCAAAATTTAAAACTCAGAATTTTAGAAAAATAAACAATTTAAAGTAAGGCAGCGAACTAAAAATTAATTTTAAAAAATATGGCAGTTATAGAGACTGCCGATAGAAGTGAAAACTTGGAACTTTTAGTATTAAAATTTGAAATTTCATAATGTTTGAATTAAAGCTATCAACATCAATCTGATTTTCACATCTATTGACACTCCAAGCAACAATTATATGGATGTTTATTTGGTTTTTATTAAAAGCTTTTATTTAACTTACAATGTATGTATGTATGTATGTAATTTGTTCGGGTGGAATCTTGCAACTCAATTTTGAAGCTGATATCTTCACCACATCGAGCTGAAATTTTGTATACACGTTTAGTTTGGATGACAATGCATGTTTTGACCATTTATATTCCGATATTGCAATTAATTAAAAAGATATTAATTAAAAACTTTAAAATAGTTTGGGACGCCAACTTTGATATGTCTGCATTGTTGTAATAATGTTATTGTTACAACAATGACAAAAATTGGCGTCGAAAATCGGTTTTCAGCCAAACTGGAATTTCATAACGTTGCGCTATTTGATTGTATTAATTAACTTTGTCTAAAAAATAATTACATTTCTACAACGTGTAAAATTTGTTTACAAATTTTTATCTATTTTCTTGGATTTAAATTCAAAACAAAAAAAGTAGAGCTATTTTTCAAGTAGATTGGTACATTGTATACCTTTCTCAACGATGCCAAGTTAAACTGAGATGGAGCATTGTAGAAATTCTTTAAAAAATTTATCTAACTTTAATCTATGAAACTCAGACAAAAAATAATTACAGAATAGAGAGACATTTATTTCGTCCCGATACGGTATAATGTTTTTTACAAAATATTAATATTTGTATTTCTTACGATTTTTTAGTGCGTTTTTCACGTAGTGGAACAAAAGCGCTATTAGGACGCAAATTTCGTCTTCGTTCCATATTTTGTCGTACATTTTTCTCAGCCAATAAGCAACCAATTGACCTCGGGTTTTCGGCATTTGGTCGCATTTGTGCCCAAGATGAGCCGAATCATATTTAAATTTAATCATTTTTAAATTTGTTTTTTTTAGTACAGTACTACTTTCTGTTAGTAAAAAGTTCATTAGTTGCATTATTGTAAAATACAACATGTGAAAAACGCGCTAAAATTACTTGGCCATGCCAATGATTGATATCTTGTTTTTAAATACCACAAAATCGATGCGTTTTTATAAAAATGTCTAAATCATTGCGCTTGAATTTTTTTTTTGTTTTTTTTTGTTTAAATGAATCGGCATTCCGTACTAAAACAGCTCATGCTTTGCTTTTTTAGAATCAATCATTTAAAATATAAAATGCCGAAAACTTTTTGTTACGATTTTTTAAAAAATACTCAAAATTTTAATTAAACATTTAACAACTTCGTCATTTATGAAGAAAATCTCATAAAACCTTTTTTTTTCGTGTGTAGGACAATGTTACCCAAAATCTGTATGAAGATTGAAAAAATTGTTTAAAAATTACGGATTTAAGAAAAAATTGTGTTTTTCGACTCTAGTACACTTTTTGCGAGAATTAATTTAGCTAGACTGTTCGAAAATAACCGGCAAACACCTAGCAATAATGGTGCGTTGAATGAGATGAATAGACTGAGAAACTTGTCCAGGGATAACTAAAAAGTTAAAAATAAATTCAAAGTAAAAAAACCTTTTTAAAAACAAGCTTTTATTCAAACGCGCTAAAAAGAATAAAATAAATTTTTCTTTAAAACTTTTTTTACTATCAACTTATAACGTCATTACACAATTTATATGATATAAAAGCTCGTCGCGGGATTAAAGTAATCTTATTTACTTAGTTTGAAATTTTTAAGAATTAAAATCAATCAGATCAAGTTTTGTAATTTACTTGTTTATCTGCAGAGGTAAATCTCGCGACAAGCTTTTATATCATATAAATTGTGTAATGACGTTATAAGTTGATAGTAAAAAAAGTTTTAAAGAAAAATTTATTTTATTCTTTTTAGCGCGTTTAAATAAAAGCTTGTTTTAAAAAAGCTTTTTTACTTTTAATTTATTTAACATTATTTTTATTGTTTTCATCATTAATTTCAACAATACTTAGACTTTTTTACTTTCAATTATTTAATTTTGTTCTAAAAAAGATACAATAAGCTTATGGTAACTAAAGTAAGAAAGGAAAATGTTTGATTCAAATTTATCTAAGTATCTCTTAAAAACCGCATCAATCGTCGTTTTATATTTTGTTGTACCGAGTTTTCGATCATTGAACATATTTAAATTGTTTCATTTAGAAATTCAATTAGGGGTAGATTTTTATCATCTGCAAAGTTAATATTGAAGTCTCCACTTAAAATCATCGGTACATTATCATATTTTTTCGCCAAATCATTTTTCGAGTATTTCAGAACCTTCTTTTGTATAAATCATCAAATTTTCGAATAAAAATTGTTGTATCTGTCTCATAGATTTTCCAGGTGAAATTTAAACGGCAACCATTAATATGTATTGCCCATTCTCGGAATCGCAACGAGCAACGCATATTTCGCCTATATCAGAAACATTAACACCAATGCTTCTAGTGAATTTAGTATGTATGTCCAAATGTGAAGTATGACGTATCTTGAATATTGTGATAAATAGCTACGACTGCTGCTGGAACTTCGGGTCTTTTATAACTTACAACAAAGTTGAAATTCGGAATATCAAGTGGTTCTTCGTTTTTCATACGAATTTCTGACAGAAACAGAACATTTGACTTTTTTACGAAAACATAATTTTTTAGGTCAGCTGCATGCGTATGCAAACTTTGACAATTGAATGAAAATATCGATAATCCTTTCTTGTTGGAGATGAATTCTAGAAAAGTTTTGGTGACCGTTTGTAGTGTATTGTTTTGTAACCTTTTCAATTCTAACATTAGATCCTCTCCATGACTTGTTGATCTGTTATGATGTTTATTTGCATTAATAACCATATTTTAAACTTCAACACATTAATCTTCAATTATTATTAGATTTTATAAAATTTTTAGTTTCAAAATCCACGATAAAAGTATGATTGAACAACTAGAAGTCTGTTTTACCACAGTAGTAAGAAAACATCTAAGCCACTGTGAAATACTTATCCGTATAGCGTGATGTATTCCAGAGGTTAAATATTAGAAAATAAATAATACAAAATTTCAAACTCTAGAATAAATACCAAGATTTAAAATAAGTTTAAATAATGTAAAATTTTCAGACGCCAAAATAAATACTAATATTTAAAATAATATTCTGTTATTTTTAATCTTAAAAATATTAGTATATTTATTTAGTACTCACTATTGTACTGCACAATGATTCTTCAATTAAACAATTCAAATAATAATCAAACAAAAACACCATTTCAACAATACACGGTATATACACATTGAACTTTTCCCTAAATCCATTCAATTTCATTTATAAGATATACACAGTACTATACGTCAGCTGTATAGCTACAGGTATACTGCTATAAGCATGTCGGTGACGCGAACGCACGAGATTTCACCCATCCAAAAACTGTCCAAGGCAGGCGAATAGCACACTGCGCATGCGCGTCAGAGCATCTCGGTGACGCGAACTCATAAGATTTTCCCCTACGAAAAGTGCCCAACGCCGCTAAAAAAGTTTTCCCTTAAAAAAACCTGTAGATCTCAATGGCTTCAGAGCTTGCTTAGAAGGTATGATCTGAATGGTGGGTGGGCGTAGCCTCTCTATACAGCCAATCCGGATGATCCCCAAACATGTTTTAATCTTGGAGGTGCTTTGATAAAACCGGGCTCATTCCGTGCTCTGGAAGCAGTTATGCCCCAAATTTCAATGGCAGCTCTCGTTGAAAAACTGTTCTGGCCCTAAAGTAGTGTGTTTGCGGATAGCTCCTTGGAGGGGGGATGCTTTCAATACCGCATGCACACGAAAACTTCTATCAAGTGACCCATACCGCATTTTAAAAATTAGTAAGTTACTTTTTATTATTATTTTGTGTATATACTGAGGCTCGGTGCTGCATTCTTATTCGAGTTCAATTACAGTTTTAAAAAGAACCGTGTAGAAAAGATCCTCAGGTTGAATTGTCGAATCGGCCACTTATCCCGCCGTGTGTTTTTTCGTCAAATCTGGTAACCCTTTTGATTTTTGCATCAGTAAGGAAGAAGTCGGATCGTGTTGTAGTAGGGTTGCTACTCCAAAACACAACACGTAAAAACGCGCCAAATTAGCGATTTTTCACAATTTGGCGGACCAGTGGCCGATTCGACAATTTCCACTAAATCAAATATTTACAATTAAACAATGCTAAAGTACTTTCAATAACTTATAAAATTTATGATCCGATGCCTTTTAGTCTTTAAGAACCCTCAAAACTTACAAATGAATTAAAAAAATTGATACATAATTTCAAAAGATTTAAGAGGTTTCATTTGAGTAAAAATAAAGTTTTTAATATTTCCTTTTTTTAAAATTATTTTTATTTAATTTTCTTCAAATATTATTTATTATGATTATAATATAACTAGAAAATAATCTCACCAACCTGTGGCCGTTACGGCAATCCACCCATGTTACTGCATTCCGAAAGCCGAAAACAGTCTTAGCCATCAAAGAGGTTACCAGGGCGCATCGTGGGGGGGGGGGGGGGGGAGTGAATGTACTGTCGCACTAGTTTTAGGATCGGCTTGGACCAAGATATCTCAGATAAAATCCGTGAAAAAGCTGTCGCGGAATTCAGCCTTGTGATGGACCTTCACCACATCGGTATTTTCGAGGGTCCAATTGCCCACTCTGTAAGAAAGACGGAAGTCATGAACAGGAACCATTTGTTGAGGTGCTCAGCTCTGCACGAAGACTCCGAGGTGAAAAGATATTGGAGTGCTAGACATCTGCTGATGGGACATTGACGTTTTTCTCTTTCTTTATATTTTTGTGTTTTCATGTCTTATTGTAATTTTGTCATTTCTTAGGTCATTGGAAATAATATAATAAAAACGTAATGGAAAATTCAGCCTTTCATAATTTGAAAATATTTATCAATTGTTACAAAATACTGCTGAATACATAGTGAATAGGAAATACAAATTTTCAATAATATTAGAGAGAAAACATTTTCTTTTGAGATTAAGATAATTGAAATATCCTTATATGATGTGCGTATGAAAACTTTTTACAATTTTTTGAAAAATATAAAAGTATTAATGAATTTCAATAAATATATTAAAATAAATAAAAAAATTATAAAAGTTGCATGCAACTGATGAACCAAAAAGGTTTCGACATAAGAACGAATTTTTATATTACCTGTAAATTGGCTTATAAAGAAATAAAATTTCAGGAATTTTTTTGGTATATGGTAAGTTTGTGTGTTTCCTAATTTTTTATTTATAGCAGTGTTTCTATTCTAGTATTTAAGAAAATTGTTTTTCTTTTATATACCTTAATGCAACAAGGTATTTTTTCCTTTTTTCTTTTACGATGAGGTACTAATTTTATAAAATGAGTGTAAGAAATCTTAATTATTACTGTAAAATTTTCTGTTATATTTTTACAACGCATGTAATGAAAAAAAAGTATTTTTACACAAATTATTACGCAATTTTTGTCAAATTTTATCCAAAGTAAAAATTTGAAGAAAAATCAGCTTTTTTCCACAAATTTGTTATGTTATATATATTTTTAAGAAATCACTATAAAATTCAATGCTGATACAAATTCTATAATAAAATAAATTTTTTAAAAATTATGAAATTTGCAATTTATGAACTTTTTTCAACGATTAAAGAAAAACAATACTTTAAAGTTCCGTAAAATTTCTTAAAAAAAATAATAACCAATGCAATTTTTGTTTTTAAATTTTTAAATTAATTCTTAAAGAACTTGAATGTTGCTTTGTAACTGGGATTGTTGTCTAGAGATTCACACATTAATGACTATTCTGCGAAACAAAATTTTTGATTATATTGTAATGTGAAAAAAAGTATTAAATAATTTTTTCAAGCAAAGGAAAGCGTATATATTTTGTACCGTGTTTTAACTTAAATTTTATAGCGTTTGCATACAGATTTTTCAATGAAAAGACCAATTTCTTCGTTTGTTAATAAACTCATATTTTCATCAATAAGGGCAATTTTTTAAGAAATGAGCGAAGTGTAAAAAATATTACTTAAATCAATAAAATTGAATAACCTAAAACTGTTTTAAAAACTAAAAGAAATGCGTTATTGAATGCGCTATATGTACACGTTTGCCATTTTCGCCCAGAGCAAGTTTTTTGTTTCTTTCGAATGGCAACGTCTGTCGCGAGTCATCAAATTTCTCCAGGCCGATCACACTCTGCCCTTCGTATCTTTAACCACAAGATGCGATTACGGTATTATGCTGGCAAATGCCAGTAGGGATGTGAGATTGGTAAGTAATAAGCTTTCAAGTTTTATGAAAAACAATAATCTAGTTTAATTCATGGGCTATAAAATAATTCTAAACTATACTGTGTGCAGTCATAGTCTTGTTCCTCCTCGTGATCTAGATTACCGGGAAGTACACAAGTGTAGTGTTATTCAGCTCCATAATGGGCTAAGCCTAACATGTTTTGAATGAATATTGCAGTATTTAATTTTCACAAATCAATTTTTTCCTGGATAATTTTGTTCCTATATTTATCGTATGCAGTGTTGTAAAATTTATTGTACTTTAATTTTTATTGTTCACGTGATTGCCTTCTATAACCTACTCCAATGAGATTGATGTACGAAAACGTGTTCGCGTGCACAGGCCATTTTAGGTACGACAGTTTTATTTCCGTGACATTAAAATAATATATTTTGTTTATAAATTTTCTGAAATTTTATTAGTGAAAGTTTTGTTTACGTCAAAAGAAATCCAAGTTAAAATTTCGCATTACTACTTTTCGGTGCGCAATACTCCAAAGGCGTTTGCTGCCCCCAGGTATTGAGTACATGTTGAAATCGCTAAGTGTGCATGATGCATGCATTCCTCCAATATTGATACGTGTATAGTAATTTAAATATTAGATGGTCATAATATTGATATAAAAGTATGTAGATGAAATATTTCTGAAATCAGAATTAAATATTCAAATGTTTAGCGTATACATGTTAATTTGTCGAATGTTCGAAAATATTAACTATACTAGTAATTTTATGATTGCTATTTTTTTTACTTATATTGAGTTGTATTTAAAAATTCTCTGTAAGAAACGTTTTTTTTTTTTTTTTGTGAAATAACAGTTCCGCAACAATATGTATATATCGAATTTGTGGATGATACGTAGAGGGCAAGTCACATGGCATTTTATTTACAGTTTCTGTAATTATAGGAAAAACATATTGATTTTTAGTGTTGATTCAAGATATGATAACAAATTTTATTAATTTGAATAAATTTTCTGCACAATCATCTCTAAAAAAATTTGGTGTCAACAATAAGCATTTCTACGATTCCTCCAAATTTTTCTAACTTGAACTTTTTTTAAAAAAAGTTAATATACATATCGCTGATGGAATGGTTTATTCCAATATTTTTTACACTTCGTATAAGTTAAGCTTTAGTGTAATTTCTATAGTACTTTCATATAAATATCAGTTGTACTGTGTATAAGTGCTACAAATTTTTATGGATAGTGATTTTTAACGTTAATGTTGTGTATTGAATGAAATTAATTTAAATAATATTTATACTTTAAAAACTAAAGCATTCAACATCAAATATGGATGTAATTGTATTTTGTCAATATCAATTGAATTTGCATAATGTGTAGTATAAATTTTTCTGTAGAAATATTCTGTAATTAAATTCTTAATTAATTTAACTTTTTATATTTTATTTGATGTTTGTTAAAAATGTACTGTTTAAGAAAATTATACTATGCATGTGAGTTTAAATGAAATGACTGAAATTTGAAAATCCATTTTTGTACAAAAATTTATTACAGAATGAATGATAGATAATTTGAAATAATGTGTAGGAACTTTTTTTTTGTAGAAGAATGTAGTTGAACTGCAATGTTTCTTCTGTTAATAACAATACTGAAGATATTTTTCGTGAAATTGATTGGTAGCAATAGAATAGATTTATTAAGCTTTAATGCCTTACTTATAAAATTTAAATTGGGGTTTAGTAATCTTTAGTTTTGTATTCATGTAAAAAGTTACATAATTTAACATTTCATTACAGAAGGGTACCTTTATACCTAAAGAATGTTTTCATTTAGTAATATATTCATATGTTTTTGTAAGCACAGGCTATTTATGTTTGACATTTTGTCTTAACAGGCCATGTCTCAAACATCCATCCTGGCGGTTTCTGTAATCAAACAACTGCACAGTTATGCAGACTAATAAAACTGCATCATTCCTAAATTAGAAACACGTATGTATCATGTTTAATACGTATTAAATATTCTCTTGATGTTCGTTAAGAATATTGTAGGTTCTTAAATTAGTAATTGAAATTAATTTCAAAATTTAGCTAACTGTAATATTTTTAATTTTAAGTGTTGAATGTTATTAACCTTGTTTAAATGATTTAAGAAATTTAAGTTACAGCATTGCTAAATGATGTCTTAAAGGTAAGTGAAATAAAAATTTTAGTATGCTGTTTAATTGCAAAAATGATTGTTATGTCTTTTGAATAATTTGCTTTTTATTTTCATAGTTTGATTTGTTTAATCAAATTCAATATTTTAAGGTTTTCAATGATATGATCATTTTTATGTTGAAAGATTAGCATTCCAGTATGTTTTTACTCAAGACAAATTTTAAACCATATTCTGAACACATTTTTGGGCAGGAAGTTACATTTTGTGAATTTGGCTTTGCTACCGTATTTACTCGAATCTAAGCTGCTCTGTTTTTCCAATATTAAAGTTACTAAAAATTGGGAAATCAAATTTTAAACAAATGCATTAGATGAGGCAATTACAGGTTCTAAACTATTCATATTTTTCATTTTCCATAAAGACTTGTTGAGAATTTAAGGGTGCGGCTTAGATTCGAGTAAATACAGTATATTGTCTGTAAACCCTCATCCTGTGTTAAGTCGTAGATGTTTGGAATGAAAATTTCTTATTTTACAACGAATTTAGGGTATAAAATTTGTTCGCACAAATTGCTTTTTTCTCTCTCCCTCTTTCACGTTTCATCCTTTAGATCAGGGGTGGGCATTAAGTCGATCGCGATTGACTGGTGGACGGCAAAGCCATTTGGGAGGTACCGCCTTTACTATGACCTAAGACGCGTGCACGCACACTGAAAGAAGCGTATTTGTGGAACCCCAATGCCAGCTAGACTGGAGACTAGGTGGGCCACAACACCTCGAAAAGTTGCCCGTACCCTAGAAGAGTCTGCCCACCCTTGCTTTTGATCATTTTTAATACGAGAGATTAAAATAGCTGAATAGAGTTGATATTGTATATTAGATAAATGAAAATTAATTACCAGTATCCTTTTCTAAATATAGTCAATATCAAAAGCTGGTAGAGTAAAAATACTAGTTTCACTTGAAAATTCTGGAAAATTTTAAAGCTGCATCTTTTTAGTTTGGGTTACTCTATAATAGTTAACCACATTGTATTGGAAAGATATGCCATACTCATCAAAATACTTTAAAATCTTTGACTGTGCTGTACATGTTGGTAGATAATTATCACAGAAGAAAAAGGACACATGTGCTTGTGATAGTATTTTTTTTTTATTACAATATATCAAATTATCCTAAAATAGAAAATTACTTCAGTTTTACATTGGAAACAAATTTATATTTATCACCAGTCATGCATCTCTTTTTCTATTAAAATAACAAAGCTTTTTTTTTCTCTTCATTTTTTATATGGCATTGTAAAATAAAATTGCAGTGAGTTACAATCTGTTACAAGTGCATGCATCTGTATTTTTGCTAGTGCAGGTAGTTAGTTCAACAATTAACACTTAAAATTATTTAAAATTAATGAATTATAAATATGATCATTTTTATTTGCTTTGATTAGTTTCATATTTAAAAACAAATACAGATTTACTGATTGTCTGGATTAATCTGAAAATGGAATTGATAGTTAAATGGAAATAAATTTGTTAATGGTGTTAAGAATTCTTGGTCACCACAGCCAAAAATGTGCCATAAGAATAGTTTTTCCTCAAATAAAACATGCAAGAATCTTTGTTGTTTTGATATCAGGCAAAAATTTTTTGTTGTGGTAATGCTATAATACGAATTTTTTATTAAAATTGTAATTAATATATAAACTATAAATTCTCATAGGTTTCAAAAAGTATATATTTATTAAATTAGTGTCACTGAAGGATTTCATTGAATAACAGCATTTTTTTACTCTTGGAACAAGTTAAAATTAGGATTGAAATACTGTCAATGAAAACTTGTGTTGTAAACAGTATAGTTTTCTATTTTATATTCTGCCTTTCATCCTTAGTTGAAGTAATGTTTCAAAACACTGTTCTTTCTTGATGAAAAATGATTATGAATTTAATTGCCTATAGGTTTTGATGAACAAATTGAATCATCCATATAATTAAGTAGTATTAATTCCATTTTTTTTAAAAATATGTAACTGAGAAAAAATTTAATAAAATTTTGTGATTTTCTCTAATGTAATAAGAATATAAAGTATTTATTTAAAAAATTTTGGAAACATGCAAGAAATTTTATTTTTGTGATTGTTGCATTTAGATTTGCATTCTTGTGATAGTATTTTATTTATTCAGTAATAGGGAATCAAAACTATATAATTATTTATAACTGAACTTAAAACATGAAAGCTAATAAATAGTTCAAAATAAAAGTTCAAGACTCCTCGCTTGATTTCTTTCTTGAATGAAATATATATAGTTAGGTACTAGAATTATTAACCATCTAATGTTAAAATTAGTTTTCAAAAAGATAGGGTATTGCAAAATTGACAATTTTTCATTTGAAAAC
>BMAO01027300.1:0-104867 GCA_019973975.1 Trichonephila clavata | reverse complement strand
ATATTGTAGCAAGTTAAATAAACAATTAATTTTTTAAGATAAGGAAAATGAAAGATACGCGATTTGCAACATTTAATTAATTACAAAGTTGGATAAATGACATTTCGAATAGAGAGCAAGGTTCATCTGTGAGATGGGGATGCTAAATGTAATAAAGCCTAAAGAGGGTGCGGGCCCATCTTGTTAGAAAAACAAAAACAATTAAAAGGACGTCGATTTTACTCGTATATTGTCCGTGTAGGAGTGAGAAGTGATCTCTCTCTCTCATGGTCCATATGGGTCTGACATCATCGCAAACGAATTATTTCGTTGTACATTGAAATCCCTCTAGATATGGTTTGATTTAATCAGCGTCGCAATCTCTTACAATCTCTCTCTTTCTCGAAATGTATTGAAAATTTAAAACATTTTAATTAATTATTTTAAACTAATTTAATGCTATTTTCTCTCTCTCTTTATATATATGTCGTGGTTTTTTAAGTGAAATTCAAGACATTATTTTTAACCGTCTTTATTCCATGAGATCATTTTGTAATATGTTTGTAAGAGAGAGAGAAAGAGACTGACGCGTGTTAAAACTAATGAGTGCCCGACCATTCAAAAGCCAGATTTCTTCAAGTGCATGTCTTATTGAAGCGGCATACTTGAGAATTTAAGGATGACATATATAGGTAATAAAAATTAATGGTCGTAGCTGGCAAAGTTAGAGCAATGTGTTCTATATTCTTGAACTGGGTAATAAATTTAATACTTGAATATGTAACAAGAAGATAAAAGTTAGAAATGGACTAGGCATTTAATTTTAGATCTAATTTAATTATCCTTACATTCCCCCCCCCCCATTTTAAAATTGGAGTAACGGTGGTCTTTCTCTCTTACAAACATAGTAAATTTTCAATATATACAAAACAGTACATAACATAATATAGAAATACATTTTACACATAGTAAATAGAATTAAGTAACACGAATAATAAAATCAAAATACAATACAAAAACGAAATTATAGCAATAAACAAAATAATAACATTTTAAAATATTAATTCATAAAATGAAATTTCTTACACATAAATGTACATTAGCATTTTCAAATCTATATTTCATCCAGAAAAGAGCTTAACGTTTCCTCCAAATATTTCATATTATTAGACTTGTGTTATTGCTAGCACATAGTCTACCTATGTGTAGTCATATTAAACAATAATATATATAAGTTAAAAAATACATGATATACAAATATTAAGATACTAATTTCCTATTAAAATATACTCAGGCGCTTTCGTAATACCACTTAATGTTGTTACATAAAAATATACATAGCTGAAATACACTGTTAAAATATCAAAGCATAGACATGAATAAAATTATATGATTAATAATATGAGAACAGTTTATATAACACTTATACACCATTCAGCACACCAGACCATATTTTTTTACATGCATTATCAGAATAAAGAATATAAGAGTATAAGAGTATAAGAATATCAGGACAAAGACTAAAGAGCTCTTTTATTTATCTCGATTCGAAAAGGGGAATCATCTCTAGAAAGAAATCTATCATTACTTATAGTAATTATTTTTCAACAACACATACAAATTAGTGTTGTAAATTTTTCACCATGTTCACTTTTACTTCAAACCATCACATAAAACATTTTGACTCTCTCTGTAACTTTTGCAACTTATTCATTTCATAGACAAATTTTCTCCATCGCATTTCGTATTTAGTAATATAATTTACACCATACCAATACCAACACATCTCTCTGACAAATCTGCGTGATCAAATCACAGATGTTCAGGGATGCTATTATGAAAACAATAAGAGGTATACAAATCAAACTAAATAAATTTGTCCTCTTAATGTTTCAATACATATACAAAATCATAATGATTGTATTCTCTTCGATCCACTGTATCATTTCCAAAATCAAGTTGTTAAATTACTTTAATTTTAGAGAAGGGAAATTTCGAGAAACAGTGAATCCTGATATGTGGCCAGTATATCAAAATACACAATTTCAATATCAGAAAAATTTAAATTTAAATTTAGTAAAGTTACTGATGAATAAAATAATTAACAAAATAATAAAATTCAGTGGATAAAAGAATGCAATGTGACTTTAATTTTAATTTTCCTCACAATCAGTTTCCTTAATATTAGTACATTAGAGTGTCATTTCTCTAATAACTAACTTTATATCTTTCAACCTTATAGCACCAATACTATCATATAAATTATATAATTCCCTTAACAATTTAAAATAAAATAATCGAATACATTAAAATTTCTCCAAATTTTATATAAAAAAACACACTCTACTTTCTCTTCTAAATATAGACAACAATATCACTTAACACAAATTATATTCTATAAAATTTTCATATCATTTATTTTACTATTCCTCTTCGAAGAGTCTTATTAAACAAAATTCAGTCACTTCTGTATTACATAAATGTAAACGAAGAATTTCACTGGCCTCTAATTCTTACAGGTACAGATATTTGGTTCACAATAATCCACATATCTTTTTCCCCGTTGATTTGATTTTGTAACTTTTTTTTTCGATGTTGCTCTTTCATTCTTGTATTCGATGGTGATTTTCAATAAGAGATTCGATATTGGTCTTCCAGTAATGTATTCGATGTTGGTGAAATTCACATCGGGATTATCACGCATTTTACCGTTTCAAATGTTGACGCACACTTCACTTTTTTTTTCTTTCTCGCCATCAGAGAACTTTTAATGGGGAGTTGTTTTCATTCTTTTGCTGCTGGAACGGCGCTTCTCTTTTCGGGGACAGAAGCATTTCTTTTTTTTTTCTTATCATCGGAGAATGTTTATTGTAGAGCTGTTTATATTCGCTTTCGGTCGAAGTAGGTTTCGTTTTCCGGGGTAGAGCGCCTCGTTTGTGTGGCAACCCTGCGTTCCGTTAAGCGACATACATTACTTTCAGTTCCATAATTTTTCTCTACAGCATATCCCATTATAGTTGGCTGATTTGGCATTCGTTTTTTAAATGTTTTTACTTTTCGATGGATTTAATTTTTCGATGGCTTTACATTAAATTTAAAATTAATTTGCAGGTTGCAGGTTTCCTCCTTCCGGTATCCAAGAGGCTTATTTCTGTCGTGGTTTTTTAAGTGAACTTCAAGTCATTATTTTTTAACCGTCTTTATTCCATGAGATCATTTTGTAATCTGTTTGTAAGAGAGAGAGAGAAAGAGACGGACAAGTGTTAAACTTAAACTCCCCGATCATTCAAAAGCCAGATGATTTCAAGTACATGTCTTATTGAAGTGGTATACTTGAGAATTTAAGGATGATATATAGGTAATAAAAATTAATGGTCAGAGCCGGCAAAGTTAGAGCAATGTGTTCTATATTCCCGAAATGGGTAATAAATTTAATACTTGAAGATGTAACGGGAAGATAAAAGTTAGAAATGGACTAGCCATTTAAATTTATATCTAATTTAATTATCCTTACATATATATATATATATATATATATATATATATGTCGTGATTTCGAGTCAATACCAAGCCATTTTGTAAAAACGGTTTTTATTCAACGAAAACATTTCGGCATCTGATTTTAAGAAAGAAACGGACACGCGTTAAATATAAGTGGATGGTTCTAAATGGGCAGATGTTTCTCAAGTACACTTCTTATTGAAGAGATATATTTGAAAATTGAGCATGACACACGAGGTAATAAAAATTATTGGTCAGGGATAAAAGTTTTTTTTAGGGCCATATGTTCTTCAATAAGAAGTGGGTAATCAATTTAACACTTGAAGATGTAACGGAATATAAAAGTTAAAAGTGGTATAGGGATTTAATTTTAGATCTAATTTACACTCATGTCCATAAACTAAGGATAATGAAGTTCAGGAAAAGAAAGAGACATAAGCAAAAAAAATTGACTTATTTGTAAAGTCTATTTATTAAACAAAAGGTAAAGTGCAAAAAATATGCTATATGTTTGACATAATTAATACAAATTGCGATTTTTAATCCCTGGAGCAAATTTCAAAAAAGAACCTATTTACAAAAAAACAGTATAACATGGTAAGTATGATGGCTAATACGAAGTATGGCTCCCGGACGATGCAATACAGGTCTTACAACACCTACGCATGCTGCGTATCAAATTATCAATCTGATCTTGCGGAATATTACACCACTCATCAAGCAATGCTCTCCGAAGTTTCAGTAGACAGGTGGGAGGGAATTGATAGGCTGCAATTCGTTGGCCAAGCATATCCCACACATGCTCTATTGGATTCATGTCCAGTGAGTATGCTGGCCAATCCATACGGGTGACATCCTCCAATTGAAGGCATTCGTCTACAATGCACGGTGAGGACGGGTGTTGTCATCCATAAACAGAAATTCAGCACCCATGGCGCCCTGAAACAAACGTACATGTTGTTCCAGAATGACATCCCGATAGATGTGGCCTGTCCTCGTTACACTCTGAACATGCAGGTCAGTTCTGGAACCAAGAATAATTCCTCCCCAACGAGCCATCCTGCACCACCGTAACAGTGTCGTTTAATGGTGTTCTCTTGGTGGTAACGGGTACCTGGCGCTCTCCATATGAAAGTCCGTCGAGAATCAGACTGCAAACTAAACCTGGACTCGTCGGAAAACATCACACAAGACCACTGTTGCGTTGTCCACAATGCATGCTCTCCACTCCAGGTTAATCGCAGGTGACAGTGAGTTGCGGTAAGGGGAACACATCTGACAGGCCTACGAGCATATAGACCAATGTGCCCTAAGCGTCTGTACACGGTCTGCCTTGAAACAGTCGTACCGGTAGCTGAAGAGAGCTGATGAGACAGGTCTGATGCTGTGCTCCGTCTGTTTCTTTTGGCAGTAACTTCCAAATACCGGTCCTCATTCGGCGTTGTAACTCGGGGGCAACCTGTGCTGTAACATCTACTCACATTACCATCATCTTGGAATCGTTACCAAAGCCTGGAGATGACACTCTGGGCGATTCCAAATTCCTCGGATACTTCCAGCTAGGTACGTCCACATTCCAGTCGTACGATAATTCTACCACGTAAAAAATCATCCAAATGCTTCCTTTGTGCCATAACTATGCGGTTATTTCACTGAAAGGCTTTTAAAGCGCTTGTGAACAATTTTAATTCTTTGCCACCATTCCTTATATACCCTCTCTTACACTCTCATCATTGTGACGTACTATCCGCGCCATCTGGTCGTTTCCTGTAATTTGCATATTCTTCTTCAAGATGTGTGTGATAATTCTACAGGTGAAATTTTTATTTTTCAGTTCAATTTCTGTGTGGTTCTGAATTATCCTTAATTTATGGACATGAGTGTAATTATCCTTACGTATATACTAAACAGCTATAAAAATAAATAAGCATAAGTAAATGTAGTATAATCAGATAACATAGGTAAGAAATAAGTAGCTGATGTATGTCAATAGCAAAATTTAACTTTCGGAACGAAGACTGCAGGTTCAGACATTATTTTAAGGCCAGCCTAGATTCACATGAAATTTGCTAATACTACTGAATTGTAGTGAAAGGAAATAGGAGGATGAATATGTCATTATTACAAGACTAATTATACTAATGATTTTACATAAAATAATGTCATGAAAAGTATTTCAAAATGAATTACAGTAAATTCTGGGGTATAACGCGCACCCATACTTTAGAGCTTCAAATTTTAATTTTTGAATACATTCGCCGTATAACGCGCACTTCCTTTTTACGAATAACTTTGGAATGTACTGATGGTACTGCGCGTATGTTTTCAAATCATTTATTCGAGATATTTTTGAAGGCTTTTGAAAAACATAGAACGCTTTTAGAAATACATCCCTTTAAGTTCACAAGAAATGTCATTTCTTTTAAATAAACAGTACTTCGATATATATAGAAGTCTAGTTTTTTTCCTATGCTGATCCTTTTTTCAAATACCCGGCGTATAATGTGCACCCGTAAATTTCGATCTTCTTTAATTGTGTTAAAAGTACGTGTTATACGCCGTAATTTACTGTAGCTAATATGGGCAAATAAAAAAAATAGAGTATAAATAATTGTGCTATAAAAATAATTCCCCCCCCCTCCACAACACATTACCATTAGAACTTACCCGTCAATACATAGCCATATTAGAGTAGCAACGCATAAAATAAAAATTTGTAAAATTTTAAGATAAATTATAAATAATACATCGCACACAACAAATTTATTATCATTAAAATATATTTATATTTATTAATGTGGGTCGCTTTTTGTGTCTGTGTACATCAAAAATTTAATAGCAATATAGTTAAGTCCGACTGAAAAAAAAATGTATTAACTTAAATTGACATCTACTCATAATTCGAATCTCCTTTATTTATAACATCTAATTCATAAATCCTAATACCCTATTTCGAAACGCGTCTCTTTCTCAAGCATTGTAAATATGTGCTGGTTTATTATTGATTCTTTAGACCTTGAATTTCTAAGAGATTTATTAGCAATTCCAAGAAATATAAGATCATTAATGGTTTCCATGCACATTGTAATATGATTAATATTCCCTAAACAATGATGTCCTTTCTATAAATAACTAGTTATTCCCTTCACCTAAACTCGTGACTGTATTTTTACAATGCATTTTTCCCGGTTCTTCCCTATATATAAATGCTTGTGTGTGTGTATTATTTGAAAAATCTCTCTCTTGTATTTTTGGATTTGAATGAGAAGCATACTCGAATAAATGATGTTGTAATGAGGGACTATTCCTACATCCCTCTAACCCCCGCCCCCTTGTCTACTCTCGGACCCGGCTAGATGTGTGGGAGGAACTAATTAATCAGACGAAATGATTCACTAAAATTGTTAATACAACAATTTTAGTGAATCATAATATTCAACACAGACACAATAATAATCTAATTTAAGATAGTTGTGATCAATAACTAGAATTTGAAGGTGAGGCCAGTTAGCCTGGGAATAACATCTACGGACATTCAACAAGTTTCTACGATAACTTATACAAGCTCGTTTTAACTTGGACGCGCACTAATAATTTACTCTCTAACTTATATTTAAATAATGAGCACAATACCTGAAGTCTTGTAATTCAAAAATTCTATAGCTGAGGCCTTATACACTAAAGGTTGGTTTGATCACCTCGCATTCGAGCAATCGTCACTTTGGTAAATCTTCAATTCTCACTTTAATAATCTTAGATTCTCATTTCACTAACTCTCAAAACTCACGAATGCAGAATTCATATAATAAACTTAACTTGCATAATCACGTTTTCTTACCTTCGGAGAAACTTGTGTGTGGTTGATATAATTATTTCATCTATAGAATCCCCAAGGGGTTTGCTAGAGCCGCGTATAGATCCGTCGCAATGTGATCACGATCATGCCTCTTTTTAAATTTTGTTCCACGACCACTTAATCGCCTCTAATTAAAATATAAATTTTCCTACTGCAAATATATTGCAGTAAAGTCTGCAGGATTGCTTCCTACCGTGAAAACAAAATGTCAATGTAAATGTTTTTGGAGAGTTGCTCTAGAAGAAAGAGCAGACCATCGGCCGTACTTCATCGCCATGGAAGGTTCCGGGAAAATATCGGAGAATTCCTCTTCAAAGCAGTTTCCATCAGCATTGATCAACGATCATACAGAAGAAATCCAATCCATAAAAAATAGTCTGCATAATCTAAAAGTTTCATGAAAGGTTGTTTATACAGTAAATTTGCACCATCTTCAGTGATTTAAAATTCTTTTTCTTACGCAGTGGTAGTTGCTGATGAGTGCAGGCCATCCCGTGACTGGTGACGGCTCAAGAAAAAAATTTCAATTTCAATTTTTTTATTTGGTATCACATACTTGAAATGTTTTTATATTTTCACTATGGGTTATTTTGGTTTTAAAAAATGCATTGTTCATAATGAATATTTTTTAAACTCGATTTTGATGTTAAATGTAAGTATTTTGATAATTATATCGTGTTTTTTTTAATTGCTAGCTTAATATGGATATTGAAATTGGTACTAAATATTTGGCAGATTTAAAAATGTTAAGAGTTTTAAGAAATGTTAATATTTAAATTACTCGAGTGTATTTAAATACTATATATAAAAATGAACAAACTTGTTGATCTTCTTAAGATGCTTAAGAAAGATATTGTAATTGATATGCCTGATAATAATTTGCAAAAAAATTTAAATTTTAAAATGCTATCTCTAATAATCCATTTTGATCCAGATTCTGATATTGATAAAATTTATGATTTAGATATTTTGACCGCGAATTTAGTTTTAAATGTAACCATGTGATATGGTGTAGTATGAGGTAGTGGTACCAATACAGTATTTTTTTATATATGTCTCTGGTTCTACCCCAGCATTTTTTATATTTTGCCTGGTTCTACCCAGCACTTTTTTATATCATTCCTTCCCAGAGAAAGGCACTTGAGCTTTTTACGATGCGAACCTGTACTAGGATTTAATTTTGCTCGCAGCACCCAAGCCAAACACATTTAACATGCCGTATAATCATACGACATGGCCATGGTCGAATTTCTGCATCATGAAAATAGACCGACTTAGGCTGGGGTCTAACCCGCAACGTTGGGTGCGGAAGGCCCGCGACAAACCAACCACGCCACCCAGCCGGCGCATTTTAAAAAATGACATCTTGCTTAATGTAATGGCCTCCGTTTTTATTAAAACACTTGTAGTTTTTGTTCTAGTGAACTGAAAGTAATAAGCTTGGTATTTTTATTAAGCTAAGATGGCTTATAAAATAAAATCATAAGAAAATTTGTAAATTTTTGACAAAATTTAAAATTTTAGGGCAGTTGATACCTTAATTTAGTTTCACGAGCAACACAAGAAATATTGGCGATAAGCATTATACGTAAGAAACAAATAACATAAAAAAATTATGTCAATTCCTACTTTGAATGGATGAATAAAAAGTATTTTATGAACGATTGAAAATGTGAACAAGCTATATATACATAAAAATAAGGAGAGAGTAAACTAATAGTAGGAATTGAAAAAGAGCATGATTTATCAGCATTGTTGCAATAAAGCACACCCGATTTTGCTAGTTTGGCTCAGAAACCACTTTTCGACGCCAACTTTAGTCATTGTTTTAACAGTTACATTGCTACAACAATGGAGACGATTCTAAGCTGGTATCGAAAACCTGTAATTGATTTAATTTAGTTAATTACCTGGTAATTAATTATTTAAAATATGAAAAAGATGTATTAACATCAAGTAGTATCCACTAGAAGTTTAAAAATATTATTTGAACTTGATTGGATAGAAAATATTTTATAAACGATTGAAAATTTGAACAAGATTTTTTTGAACACAACAACATCTTATATACATATATAGAGAGAGACAGAGAGAGAAAGAGTAAGCTAATAGTAGGAATTTAAAAGTGGCACAACATTCATTGACATCGAATCATATGAACACAATATGTGTTGCTTATTATAAGTATGTTTTAAGGAGATTTTTACCATTGAAGTTTTACATATTTCCAATTCAATTTAGAGGCTTTAGCAATCTAGAGCAGAGATGGCAAAGCAGTGGCATGCCACCGATCATAACGGTTAGAATTTTAATTTAAAATAACAAAGATCCATATGAAGTATTATGAGAAACGTGAGTAATCGATCCCAGTATTCAGGGAGATTTTTTTAGTCCAAAGAATTAACGGAAACGCTAAAGTTTTTTCTGTATTATGATATGACTTCATTTAAGAAACTGAATTTGTCCCAATTCAATTGGTTGTATATTGAAAAATCTGAAATGCAACTGATTGATTTCAGGTCTTGCTCAATATGGATTAAAACATGTCTTGAAAAAAGAAGAAAGTGGGAATTGATTAAAACACATAAATATTAACAAGCAAAATAAAAAAAATGGTTGTAATGAAATTTTGGAAGCATGGAATTCGATTCCAGATACATTTAGCTGTTTAAAAATACTGCCTCATGCTATTTTAACCATATTTTCATCTACCTATGGCTGTGAGTCATTATTTTCAGAGATGAATTACATTAAAGACTCAGAAACCGTTTGGAAGATGAATCCAATTCAGCTTACATTCCGGTAAAATTAACATCTTACAATGATAATCCAAAATATTTGTCCTCTAATCTGCAACAACATAATTCACACTAATGTTACTTTAATGTGAATTACATGTATAAATAAAACATTTACTACTATACACTGCAAAATCTATTTTTTTCGTTGTAGTTAAAGTGTTTTGAGCTGTTAGTATTTAGTTTTATTATTTGCTTAATAATCACGTCAAAATTATTTGATGGCACGCCTATACTCCCTTAAACATTTCTTCAACAAAAAATTGCACGTTGATCCAAAACGGTTCGCCGCCCCTGATTTAGAATCATCCGTCCCCTAAAAAAGAATTTTAATTAACATTTAAAAGTATCAAAATTACAAACTGTTAACATTTATTTAACTATTATTCACATTTAAAAATTCTTACATCTGAAAATATTCTTTAATCAACAATATTAACTAATGTGTCAAATAGGACAAATAAAATTTAATTTCAAAACCAAACACTGCGTAAATGTTTCAACAAAAACTACCTATTTTTCAACTAGTGGTATGATACGTTTGTGCAATATTGCTATCTCGTAAATTTGTTCACCAATTAAGACTGAGAATTTTGCATAGCATTACATAACCCACTAGAGGTAAATGGGTAAATATCAGTAAGTGAATTAAGTTTCTTAATTGTTAAATTCTTCACGAATTCCTTTTCATTTATCTTAGTTAAAAATACCATGTCTTACGAGTTTTGCGAACGATAAAATTCTTTGCACTCCTGAAATTCTTTGTACTTCAGTGATTTGAGCATTGGAATGAGACAAACGGAGAATAAATCAAGCAAATGATTAGGGGCTGCGCAAGACAAACATGGCAGACCGTTAAAGTAAATTATTATTGTTATTCATTGCGCGCCATTAAACAATTTTATTTGCTACGGTTGAAATATCTTTGCAAGCACACAGAGCAAACACCAGCACCAAGCCAAAATTTACGAGGCTATTAGAAGTTTAAATTCTGTGTTGATAAAATGGATACCATAAATTACAAACTCATTTATTCGATGATGTGTGAGTAAGTTTTCTGCAGCTTTGTACATTATTATCTTTATCCTTTTTTAAAGGAGAGTTCCTGAAACCGAAGATAGGTTTTAAAGCTCTTTCGATTTAAAAAATCCCTTTAGGGCAGTTTCTTTTCTTTCTAGTGGTTTTGGTCTGTACGAAACTTTACTGCCTTTGAAGTTAACGCAAACTAGAAGCTGAGGACATATTTTTTAATGAATATATTAAATCCTTTATTATTATTTCATTTGATTAATAAAAGGAAATAAATTTTATAGGATTTACATGAGGATAAATTGATGACATACCCAAAGTTATCAGTGCAAATAATTAAAATTTCAGTTTTTCATTTTTTACTTATCAATATTTAAAGATTTAATTATTAATTACATTAAAAAAATATTATACTAATGTTGCGCATTTGCTTAACGAAATATGAAATTCATATAACTTTATCTTGCCTTAATTATATCAATTGATATTTACTTTATTTACCCTAATGTGGTTTTCATTTCAATTTATTTGCCTGTTGGAATATCTGATATTTCTTATATATAAATGCTAAATTTTATGCACACATATAAAACGTCTCAAATAATAAAATCTTAAATTTCACACTCTTAGACAAAATAAATTCACATCTAAAAGAGCTTGTCACAATACAATTAACAACACAAGATCGGAAGAGTAAATGATTAACTTAAAAAAATTTATTTGAAAAAGGAAAAATTAGCTGAGTAAAAATGGAAAAATGAGTCATGCTAGAAACCGATCTATTGTGTTGTCAAATTTTCTAAGGAGCTAAATTGCTTGCCAGATTTTCTTCGATGTGATATCCATTGAGTAAAGATGTAACCAACTTGCAGCGCGAATGGAAATAATTTTGGTGTGTCGTTAGATGTCGCTTTATGACTGGGAATAGACTGCATTGAAAAGATGTCCACCACATGCCACAGGTTCGAATAAATCCTCCCACAAAAGATTACGAACGTTTAATTTACTAAAATGGAAAACTATTAAGTTGTCTAAATCTGTCGCTGACCTAGGGCAGGGAAGTAAGCTCAAACATCACTAATAGCAAGGGTGGTCAAACCTTTCCAGGATAAGTACTACCTCTAATTTTTTCAAAGTCCGAAAGTCCACCCAATAAAGTAGGTGTGGTGAGCTTAGAAAATGTCTACAATATTTATGAAAACTTGATAATAAATACGAAGCATGTACTTACATACATAGCTACAATGAAAAATTCTTGCACTTATAAGACAGCGTTTGAAGCAAAATGCAATATATGCAAGCATAATAATAATAGCCACAAAAATAATAATATCAAATGATGCATTTACGAGTATTGTAAAAGAATTCAAAGTTCTAAAACATTTTCTCCCAAAGTTAGTTCTTGTAGTTATAACCAGTAGAAAACTTATGCATGCTATCTGCCAATCTTGAATATTTCGGTATGTAATTACTACCCCAAAATGTCTTAGCGTTCCTCGGGTATATTGCGATTGACTTGATTCCATCCCCTGATTTATAGGATTCTTTATATATAATTGTGAAAAAAAATTGATGAGAGCTAACTATGTTTCCGATAAATTCTTATGCGTAAGTTTACACGAGTAAATAAACACTAAGTATAAAATAAATACAAGTGCATATACAAATATTAGTGCTCTACTAAATATTTTAGGCGTATTTCATTAATTTATAGAGTTATTTGATTAGCGTTGAAATTTATAGCGCATTTTTTGCCATACAATTTTTGCAATTTGCTAAAAGCATCAATTGATATTTTAAACTTATTACCAAAAATTCATAGAAAGGTCTCCTAAACATAATCACATTTTCTTCTTCGAAGAGAAGTTTTATAATAAAATAATTTTTAAGGATCAGAAATTCCACAAAAGGGCTATTAGTAGAAGGAGTTCAGATAGAACCGTCACGAAGTGTATGAATAGCCGTGTATCTGTAATGGACGTAAATGTATGAGTGTGCGCACGTGCGCTTGCAGTGCACGTGATGTGTGTACAATATATGCATGCAATTTTGCGCTAGGTAATCTTCTGAATTATTATAAGTCATCCGTCATGGGGTAACTATAAAAAAATCGTTGAGCCACAAATTCTCTCGTGAAGTTGGTGGAAGGGGAAGAGAGGTGGGACGTCCCTGAGATGTTCTCTCTCAAAATCTGGGTAGAAACTTGGGGTCTAGGCTGTCACGTTTATGGTGCTCAAAGCTACAGATAATGACAAGATTGCCACTAACCTTGGCCACAATTAATGACATGGGACTCGATCTAATACCTTCGATCAAAAGGCACTAGAAACAACAAACAATATTAGCATATTTTTTAAACTGCAGAAAACAAGTTCTTTAAACTATTCATTTGCCATCGCTGTGGTAAATGTAGTACAGCAAAAAATAATTTTTATTTAGTACAAAAAAAAAATTTTCCCCCTTTATTTCATTAAGACAAATATCGACTACATTTCAGAATAAGTAAAAATCATATTCCTCTTTCCAAAAGACTAATCTGATGCGTTTATCAAGCGTAATAAAAATATGATAAAGTTTGTTCAACATAAAAGGCTTCCAAATCATCACGGCTTAACCTTATTTTTTTCATTGGAATGAAACAAGTAATATAAAAAATTAAGTCAATTCCTGCTTAGATCAATAACAAAAAATATTTTAGCTACTTTTTTATTAAATAGATACAATTATATAATATAAATATGTATATACATATGACAGAATCTCGACATAAAGTGGCAATTAATTTTTATTGATTATCTTTAAATTATCGTATTGTAAGCCTAAACAATCGTGTCTATAAAATTTCAGCTCAACTAAAGGCTTTGGAACGTAAGCAAAAAAAATCTTATTAAAATTTGACCCAAGTCACAGGAAATGAAGCCATAGTGGCTGCATCTGTAGTTCTTCAAGTAATTAATTTCACTCAAGTTATTTTATTTAATTATAATTAAATTATCGTTTTGTTATCGAAAACAATAGTGTATAGAAAATTTCAGAAAAATGAGTGCTTTAAAATGTGAGAAAAAAACATTTAAAGTTTTAAAACAAGTCGCCAAAATTGATGCCAACGTGGCTGTATTTGTACCTCTTTGAATAATTAGGTTTTAACAATTAATTTTTATTAATTTTAATTAAATTACTGTATTATCATCCAAATTAATCTTGTATATAAAATTTCAGCTCAGTTGAGAGCTTTAAATGATTTTTAGAAATGATTGAATATTTAACAAGATAAATATACAGATAAATAAATATATATAGAGAAAGAGTGAACTAATAGTAGAAATTGAAAAAAAAAATTGTTCTAAAGGACTCTAAAGGAATTTCATTTTATGCTTTACTTTTTCACTAAACGCTTAGGCTAATATAATTTGCATGCATAAATAAATTCAACTACTCAGTTTTATATATTAATGTTATAACATCGAATTTCATATAGTGCATTTAGAAAGACAAGTAGGAATAATTTCCTTCCTATGACAAAGTTTCCTTAAGTATGACTAATTAATTTTTTTCTGGGTCAAAACACACACCATCAGATCATCTCCCGTAAAGCTCTCTTTTACTCAGTATTCCTAACCAAAGAATTTTGAGGTAAATCACAAGCGCACTCTTATTAATAACTCTGGTTTTCGATTACAAATCTTCAAATGTTATAAATTAGTTAAATTTTCTACATAAAATATGATTCAACCGTGGATATATTAAAGTATGTTAAAAGGATACAGTATTATCATAAATATATTAGAAGACGTACTAAATTCAGATAAAATAAAATATTACCATGCTTCAAGTTATAATAGACATTCAAATACTTTTGTAACATAAAAATAAAATAAAAGTCAATATAAATACAAAATATTAAACAGAATGTTGTACATTATTATACATTTATAAATCCTACAATAATATTAATTTGTCTAGCAGATTTAAAAAACACATGCCAACTTTCCCTAATCAAAATATCACTATTAAAAAAGCTTTTAAATACTATAAAAAATAGGTAGATCACAATTTTTAACTCTAATATGCCTATAAAGCAGGAAAACTTAACTTTCAGTCTTGTAAATGTAATGGATTAAAGCAATTTATATATTGATAAAAATCTCCAGCATGCTATTACTGGTGTACTTAATATTATAAAAGACAATACAAAATCTCAGAAATATAGTGAATAAAGGTATTGGTTTTATACTAACGATTTCCAACTATAACAAGATTATCAAAAATTAATATATAATGACAGAGCAGCTCATTTATATATAAAAATAACTAATAAATATTGTATGCCTTTAGGGGCACTCAAAGAATTCAAATGTAATATTACACAACAACTTAATAAATATAATTTTAGTTCAGATAATAATATATTTTATATAATGGTATTAAAAAAATCAGATTAAGAAAATCAAAATAATTTTATTATAGTTTATATTGATAAAGTGCCAGGAAATTTTGCCTCCATATATAAATACTATTATAGTTTAAAGGTCAAAAAATAATTTGGTAATAATACAGCTTTTATTAAGTCATCAATTTCTGATAGAGAAATAAATAATCGCATTTTGGCTTTTCATAAACAATTAAGAATACAAACTAATAATAATTTTAAATTTCCACATGTTTTCTCTCTCTCTCTCTCTCCCCTCCCCCCTTTCTCCTAATTGTAATAAAGACCCCGTCATGTTTAGAACAGTTAGAAATGTTTTAATACATATATCAGCAGATTATCCATGTAATATTACAAGATACAATAAATAATCTTAAATCCACAGCCACTCTTAAAAAAAGTAATTAACTCATTGAACAAATTAAATATTAAAAGATTTTTTCAGTCTATAGTTTAGATTTTGAAGATCTTTCAACTCTATTAAAATCAATAATATGAAAAAAATTATATTAGATAGAAGCAAATTGTTACAAAAAATACGGTATTTATTGCTAAAAATTATTTAACAAAATCGTTTACAAAAAAAGCGAAAGACCTTCTGTAGTATGAACACATTAAAGATTTGCCACAAAATGGCCCAGTTACCAAATGTCTAGTAAATTTATATTTACATTAATTTGAAAATAGCTACATAGATAATTCTGAATATTACGTTATTCATAGAATGGATAATATTATCAATTTTTGCAAGCAAAACAATTTAAAACCTTTCACTAGTTTTTATCCTCAGTATCTTAATTTAATAAGGACAAATAGTAACAACTAAGAAGCAAATTTTCTTGATATAGTAATTAAATTAAAAGGAATGTTATGATTTTAAATATTATGACAAAAGATATGTATTTGAATTCAATGTTATAAAAGTACCTCATTGGGAAAGTAATGTGTATCTGTCTATATTCAGAAATATTATTATTAATTATACACAACGCAACAAATTTCTTCTTTCGAAAATATCAGAAAAAATATAAAAAACTATAAACATTTTAATAAGTACTGCTTAATTAAGAAATAGCCCATTAACTTTATTAATAGTTAATTGTATAGTAAGAATTAAATTCCTTAAAATATTAACAGTTTACAATAATAAATTTATCATTTTTCATAGATATGTATACCGGATGGTTATAATTAAAGTTACACTATTTAACGACCAGTATAAACAGTTCTGTTTATCGAATTTTGATGAAACCTGGGATATATTATATATGGACCATGGGGAAAAGGTCTCTGAATTGAAAAAATAATGTTCAAACTTGGACATTTAGGAGAATATGTTGTGCCCAAAGAAGTACAAAAAATATGTTTGAATCATTAAAATTTATTCAATTACAGAATATGCTCAATATGTGCTCCATTGACATCAACAACGTGCTTATAGCGCATTTTAGCGTTTTCAAAGGTAGCGCAAGGCAACTCATGAGGGATTTCAACCACATGTCGCATAATGCTAGCTTTCAAAGTAAGTAACGCTCAAATTCCTCCTCTATAAACATGGTCCCAACAACCAGAAACCATCGAGATTTAAGTCGGGTGAATAAGAAGGTCATGCATGTCTAGATATAACGCGATAATCACCATAATTAGCCCTTAGTACTTTGTTTAGGCCCCCAATGGGAGGCCTAAAGCGCACATAAATATAGTCCAACTTGCATAAATATAGTGGCTTGTATACGTTGCAATTCCAGTAAAGTAGGAATGACCAGTGTTGAAGGAGTTCACAGTACCGTGCACTCGTGACTAGAACATTTTAGGACCTAGTGGAGTGTGAGACTTTCAAAGAAAAAATGTCCAAGGACGAACTCATTAGTAAATCCTCACCAAGCAGTCACGTAATCTAAATGCAGTGGATGTTGATACAGAATATTAGGAGGTGAAGTAACCCATATGCGGCAATTTTGACTATTCATTGCTCCATCTAAATAAAAGTGTGCCTTATATGACCTTAGATCTTTCTGAAGTCACGCGTCCTCAACCTCCATTCTCGCCAAAAATCGGCAAGTAAATTCAAGGGGTGTCTTTTTATCTTGAGGTTTCAGCGTTTGCATTACATAGGTCTTTACGGATACCATATAAAAATGAATCGCTGAATTTTTTCGTACGGTCCCCCACGGAATCTCCACTTTGCGTGACACTGATCGACCACTTGCTGAAGAATAGAGGAAACTGGAGGCTTCTTTCAACCACAGCAGTAGTGACTTCGACAAATTTAACCCCAACAGGTTTCCGTCCTCTTTAGGGCAGTGCACCCTTGATCAACTTCTAGATCTTGATCATTCTAGATCAACTTCTTCAAACCATTCTTCAATTCCCTTATACTAATCCTTTAAACCAGACAATATTCATGCAGAGCAGCTAAGTAGTTGCTGCCGTTCTGAAGAAACAAATTTTCATCAGTACAGCTCGGTCCTTTTTTTTTGTAAAGGCATGACTAACAATGACAAACGCACGCTGAATGATTCTCTCATAAGGAATATTAGACAAAAACCACCTGGTGGTCAAAAAATCTGTACTATTTTTATAGAAAAATTCATTTTCCCTTAGTCCAAATAGTATATGTCCCACGTTTCGTCAAAATTCGATTAGCAGAACAGGTTCTACAGTCCTCTGTATAGTGTCATTTTAACTATAACCACCCGGTAATTATAGTTACCTGCATATTCACTTTACAGATAAAATAACTTATTTCCTTAGTTTCATATATTGACCATAGTGACTTCTTTAATATTTAAATTTATTTGTAATCCTAATGTCTCTCAAAAAGCGGTAGTATTTATACATACTATTTGATTATTTTATTCCTATTAACTCCATACTTTTGTTAAGTGCTATTATTCAGACAATTCCGTGCTTTGACTTTGCATCTGGCAATAACTTGTTTATTGCACTCATATTTAGCACGGACTATGCATTTTTGAATGCAATATTTAGGTAAGCTACCGTTTTCTTGTAATGAATTTCAATATTCTATCCACTATTTGTAAAAGGATTTTGCTCAGTATTATTAACTGAAAAGGGAAAGGTTGCCTGGATATAAAACATGTTAAGCCCCACTTTTGTATAAATTATTTTATATAAAACTTTTCCTGTCAGCAATGTTTATAATGCTGCAGCTTTCATATGCATAATTATTTTTAATTCTATTATTTTTATAAATTCGAATGTATATTATCTAAATTGGTTTTTATGGTTTATATTAAAATTTCTACTTTTTATGCTTCAGCTATAGTGAAATATTAATGATTCACATGTCCCTATAGTAGAAAATATTAATTATATATATATATATAATTCCCTTTCTAATATCCTTTTTAGTAATTTCTAACTTTTTGGTCCAGTCCTTTAGGACTGGAGTTTAATTATTTTAACTTGTCTGCACACATGGATTGTATTTAAATCGTAATCGAGTAGTATGATTGCGTCAGAAAGTGCTGGGCATATGTTTCTGACCAATCGTGGCTTCTGTTGGAAGGTTTCAAGTGACTTTCAACATCCAGTATAAAAAGCTAGGGTTATTTGTCCTCACTCTATTGTATCTTGCTCTTCGTCTGTTTTCATGATGTATATATCAGCTGCAGCTCGTTTTGTCTTTTGTGTCTTCTTTTCTGCTTCTTGTTATGTCTGAACACTATATGTTTAACTTACAATAAAGCAGGATTTACTATTTCAAAGGACTGCCTCGTCAATGTGATCAAATATAAAACATCAAATTATAAAAAAATTTTCCCGAAACTAACAAAATGTACCTGACCAACGGCCACCTTTACAATTAAGATGGCAGGAGTGCCACGAAGAGATGTGTGCGGAAAGAAAAGAAAGCGATTAGGAATAAAAAAGGGAAATTGTAAATATAAAATGGGAAAAAAGTGTGAATTAGCAACTACAAAAACATGTTTTACGCTCCAAAGAAAAGAGAAAATTCCGATCAAATTATAAGGACGACGCCTGCTTTCAATTATTCATATGTGATATAAAAAAAAGTGATTTTCATCAAAATCATACAGAATAGTCAACTGAGTCTAAAGTGCTGTGAATCTTCAAAATTTATGATAAAATGAAAATTTTACGAATTGTCGTCATTATATGTGTTTTTCAATTTCGCAGGAACGGAAAATCAAATAAATTAAAGTTTAATTTTTCTTTTTTTTTCGAAATTATTATTTGCATAAGCTTTGTAATGGTTATTTTTTAACTTGATTTTGATATATAATGTGAGAATTTTGATAAATATATGGTGTTTTTAAAATTCAGAAGGCTAAATTATGTTAATAATATCATAAAGTATATATATATTATATCATACGGTTTGAAAGATATTGACTTTAACATGTTTTTACCAGTTGAAATTTTGGGTTAAATTTATTTAAAATGTAAGATGCATATTAATTTTTTTTTATTCTTTTGCGTATTTTATACTGATATATTTTCTTTAAATTGATTCTGATCTTTGATATTTTTTATGCTAAGCATTTTCATGAAAACAAGTTATTTGACAGATTTTTAATAGTGTTATAAGTTATATAAATTGTGATAAAATCCGATATATATTAAAATGATAAATATATAATTTTTAATGTTTGATATTAAAACTTTGATAACTAATAGCTACAACTATTTTGATACGTTTTGATATTCCAATTTTTTAACTTGGTATTTCATATTTAGTACTTAAAATTTAAATTTAATTTATTTATGATATATTCTCAGATCTAGTTATAAAATTGCAACTAATGAAAAAGGTAATGATCAGATAATGTGGCTCTAAATGTAATCTGTACTACTATTCAAAGCCTTAGTGAGCCATTTATAATCCCTTCTGATTATGAAAATGACATGAAAATGAAAAACTGGTTAGAATATTTTAACAATGCATGAAAACAAAACAACAAAGATAATGAGCGGAAAAATTTAAATATTTCTAAGCATTTAAAAGTGTCTACTCTAACCCATTACATTAATTCTTGCCTTAAAATTTCTAATTTTGAGGATCTTTGTTCTAACCAAAATTAATTTGTTTTTTAAACTCAATATAGTATATTTACCAACACGTACCAGTAATTTTAACACAACACCAATTAAATAATAACTTGGAATAATATTTCCAACAGAAACTTATTTGTGGAAGACAATTAGGTCTTACTCTCCCCCCCCCCAACTCATTTTAGAAGGACTTACTGATGGAATGCCCACAAATATGAAACAATTAATGACAAAAAATCCTCCTACTACACCTACAGAATGGCTCAAGATAGCTACACCCTTAATGAAATCACAGGCCACTGGGCCTGAACAAATTACTTACAGACAAAATTTACCCATTCGACCACGACAAAGAACTTTCATTCCACAAAATTACGATTCGCTTGGTTCTAATTTTCAAAATTTTATTAGATAGAAGAACCCATTATTTAACAAATTCTCATATTCACAATTTTGCCGATCGAGGATTTAGACCAAAACTCAGCACACATTTTAAACATGGAATGCCATTATCCCCATGTAGTATTTATACTCGACCATGCGTTCACAATGCTTACCATTGGAAACAACAATGTTCTTTTAAACAAACCCAATTAAGACAAACCCCCATTTAATTGTAATTCATCTTTGGCTACTAACACTGCTCCTCAGTGCACATGGCACCCTACTTGTACTCAACAAATAGAAAATTAGAGACAATACATCTCTACTGAGGCCTCTGGCCCAGCCTATTGACAACTACAAGTGTCAGGACACATCTCATCATTGCCAAGTCTAGGTAACTTGGGCAATATACCTATTCAACGTAATAAAAATAATGTAAATATTGCTATTGATACTGGATTCCCTTTTTTAATATTTCAACAGCTATTTTAAATATAAACTTAAATTACCAAAACAAACAGCTAGGCCTATATATATAGTTCAAGCCCATGGCAAATTTCAACTATACAAACTGTGCAAAAAATTTTTAAGAATTGGTCCAAAAAAAAAGAAAGATAAATCTATATATCATTAGTAGCAGTTTAATTTATATTATTCTAGAGCTACCAGAGTGTTGCCAATATAAATTTATTATTGATTGTAAATATAACCAATTATTACAAAATGGAAAAATTATTGAAAATATTTCTAACAAATTCACTAAACAAATGTCCTTTCACATACAAGAAAAATAAATAAATATGATCATAATCAGGATATATATATATATATATATATATATAAAGTCTACTGAAAAGTTCTGTCCGTTCCGGTTACAATCAGTTTCAACAAGTATGCGCATATTCATTTGACGCATATTTAGCCCTCTCTTTTTATCTTTGAATATATATATACTGACCTAGCAAATGGACTAAAACATAGATGATTCATAATAGTATTAAGTGAGATGTGATCTTTTATCCTTGGCTGTTGATGAAGTGAATTTACGCCTCTGTATTTTGTACGAATTCCAACAAGAAAGAAATGCTACAGAATCGTATAGAAATTTATTGAAAGTGTTTGCTGAAAGTAAATTTTCTAACATATGATGCAGAAGATGGTTCGAAAAATTTCAAGTATAGGTGATTTTTAACTTTCTGATAACCCACGCTCTGGGTTATCAGAAATCTTTGATCGACGATGATAATGTCAAGATAATGTTAGAGCAAATTCCTTTTTTGACAACATCGGAGATTGCGGATAGCTTGATGCAGCTCAAAAAAACATTTCATATCATATTCGGAAATTAGGGTTCATATGGAAGTATTCGAGATGGGTGCCACATAAGTTAAGTGAGAACAATTTGAATGATCAAATCACACACACATCATATGCACATCTCATCTTGCACGCAACAAATCAAACCCTTCTTGGAAAAATCATAACTGTGGATGAAAGACGGATTACCTATGAAAACACCATAAGGAAAAGAGCATATTGTGAACCCGGAAAACCTTTCCCCTCCACCTCTAAGTCGAAATTGAGCCTGTACAAGAGAATGCTGTGTATTAGGGGGAACATTCGAGCACCAATACTTTTTGAGCGGTTGAAACCAAGCAAAAGGCTAAATTCGGTGATGTATTGTCAGCAATTGGATAAATTAAAAACAGAGCTGCAGGAAAAGAGACCGCCGATGTTCAATATGATGGACATCATACTGTTTCCTGACAATGCCAGGCCACATGCTGCTTTGGGGACTCGTCAGAAAGTCGCAGAGCTAGGCTGGAAATTCTGTCGCACCCACCATACTCCTCAGACCTAGCACCTTCCGATTATCACTTGTTTCTGCCTTCACAAAATTTTTTGAATGACCAAAAATTCAAAAACGAAGAAGATATCAGACAAGCACTGGTTCAATTTTTGGCCTCTAGAGATAAGACATTTTTTTTAAAAGATGGGATATATACAAATTGCCATCACACAGGTAAGAAGTAATACATAATGATGGTAATTATATTATTCAATAAAGTTTATTCTAGGTATGAAAAATTTATTCTTTTGTTTTATTCTAAAAACGGACAGATTTTCCCGATAGACCTAATATATATATATATATGAAGTAGGTAAAATTAGAATAAAACCCCCTTGAATTAAATCAACATCAGACTTCCCAATTTTCCAAAGAGCTTATAGCACAACATATATTGCAGGAACTAGATTAATAAACAAATATACAAAATTTCTTAGATGCAGGTTTTATTAAAGAGACAAATAGTTGTTATTCTTCACCTGATATTTTAGCTGATAAAAGGGATAAAAATCAGAAAACTAGATCATGCAACTCTCATAGAAAACTTAATGAAATTTGTTAAATAGACGCAGAACCCTTACCTCGAATTGATTCCCTGCTAGATAAATTAAATTATGCTAAATTTTTTTCCAGCTTGACCTTGCGTCCGGCTACTGGCACATTCCCCTCCACGATAAAGATAAAGAAGAATTAGCTTTCATTATACAAGTGTAGGTTTATATGAATTTCAAGTCTTCCCTTTTGGATTTCGAAATTCCCCTTCAATTTTTAATCATACTATTCGTAAAATTTTGAATAAACATAAAAGTTCATATTTTGCTTATCATTATTTTGATGATATTCTTATATTTTCAAATTCTTTAGAGAAGCCCTATGCTCATTTAAGAAAATATTCAAAATTTGTCAGGAAAAAAACATGAAACTAAAATTTTCAAAATGTGTTTTTTTTTTTCAAAGGATAAGATAAACTTCTCTTTGGCTATGAAATAAAAGAAGGTTACATTATACCTAATAATCAAAATATTGAAACCAATTAAAAGTTACAACCTCCTAAAAATGTTAAACGACTTCAAAGTTTTCTTAGTTCTATTCATGTGTGTTACAAATTCATGGATTCACATGCCAAAATTAGAGCATCTTTAAATCAACTTTTAAAGAAAGGAAAACAATGGAGTTCGACAGCTGAATGTCAAAAAGCATTTGAATTGTTAAAAAACAAATTAATAACCGAACCTGTGTATTAAAGTTATATGATCCTAAATTACATCTTCATGTATACTGTGATGCTTCGCAAAATGCAATTGGTTCAGTTTTAAAGCGGCCAGATATTTATGATACTCCACCCTGTATCTTATTATCAAAAACTTTGCGTGATTATGAAAAAAAAAATTATTGTATCCCAGAATTGGAATGTTTGGCCATATAAGATACTCTTAATAAGTTTAATTATTATTTGTATGGTAAAAAATCCATAATCCACACTGATCATTCTGCTCTTATTTGGCTTAAAAGTGTCAAAAATTTAAGGAATATTTATAAATTTGTTGGTCTTTAAATCTAAGCATGCTTGATGATGAAGTAAAATATTTAAAATCAAGGAATAAAGTTGAATCTGACATGTTATCAAGACACCCTATCGCTCAATATATCCACCATTCTGTACATTTGCTTGAATTAGATGAGTTGCGAACACATCAACGATTAGATTAAGACAAAGTCAATGATGACCTTGTCCTTAAAAAGAAAAATCTGTTTAAAATATCTCTACATGTCTCATTAAGAAGAAACATTTTGCAAAATGCTCATTAACAATGTGGACACCCAAGCACTCAAAAAAGGATAAATTTAATTACTCATCAATATTATTGACCTCATACTAAGTTAGATATTTCAAAATTTGTTAAACCTCGTAATGTATGCCAATTAAATAAAAAGAAAAGACAAACAAGATTTGGTCTTTACAAACTGTACACCCTACAGAACAACTCTTTTAATGTATGTCTGTTGATACTCTTGGTGAATTTATTTATTATAATTCTATTAAAAATATCTCCACTTAGTTATTAATCATGCAACTCGCTATGCCTGGACGTTTCGTTCTAAAAGTGAAATCACAGAAACTTACGCCAATGTTTGAATCAACCCGAATTATCTTTCGAATAACCTTATAACATATATAGCAGAGTAAAGACACAGGATATCTTGAAAGAAAACCTTAATTGTTTAAATGTTTGAATTCAAAATAAAAAGATATACCCAATTTTTTTTTCTAAAATATATTATTAATTACCATGTAGAAAACAATCAATAATAAGGTGCGGAGAAAAATGTAAAATTTGAAGGTGATTTTAACTTTTAAGCAATATTTTAAATATTTCTATTTTCCTGATTTTCACTTCGTGCTTTTATAAAATGAGAAATCTGTTGAAAAACTGAACTATGTAATTTATTTACCACAGTGGTTAAATTAATTAAATTGTAACTAATTAATTAATATTGATTCTTTTATAAATCTTAATTTAATTAAAACTATATACTTTTATTTTTTTCTTAATACGTATTATAGATACTTGTTCCATATTCTTTCAGTTTTAATTAAAATTTATCTGTTTAGTTTTTGTTCTTTCAGAAGAAGACGTGAAGCAATGCATTGTTTGAATTAAAAAATGCAAAATATATACAAAAGTTTTCTCCGTCTACGAGCTTGAAAAGAATCTTTTTTGCAAATAGTGGAATATATTTAAGAACTTGTGTGTGAGATTATTTTCCTCATTATAGAATAATATATTATTAATGCGTTCAATATGTTTTAATTCCTTACTAATCAAAAAATAAAAAGTGCTGGGAAAAAAAGAAAAATTGAAACAAAGTCTTATCAAAGAAAGTACCAGTCTTTACATTTTATTCGTTGCTCTGTCTTTTCTAATTATTCTTAGTCGATACAAAATGAACTGTTCATATATATCTTCATTAATAATAAAATATTTAGGGGTATAATATGTTAAATTAGTAGTAGTGTCAGTTTCTGAAATATATCAGTTTTAAAATCTCATCTACAACATTTTTTACCCTGTCTGAAAACTTTTATTTGCTTAACCTTTTGTTTCCTTAGCTTACTTATGTTACAAAACAAATCAGCATAGCGAAAGGGGCAATACATAAACGAAAGTTGATTTTTTTTTCTAGTGTATAATTTTTCTACTGCATGAAGTAAGAAACATAAACATAAAATAACAGCATTTACTTATTTTGGTAGTTTTAACAGTATTTACAATTATTCACAAACTTAATTGTGTGCCCAACTTGGATTCAATTTAATACAACAAAGGTATGATTGTTCCGGGCAATTTGATTTAACAGCAATAATTAGGAAAGACTGGTTACAATTAATAATTACTAACTAAGTCGGTAAAAGTGAATATTTTATCAGAACTTATAAACCATTTACTTGTTACATTTAATAATTTACACAATGAAGTTTGGTTGTTCCAATAATTTTCAACGTATTGGCCTTGTGATTTCAATACACATCCTCAATGGTAATTTCCCACGCAAACAGCTAAACCAGTGCTTCTCAAACTTTCAATATTTGCGACCCAATATCCTATCATAATTTTCATCGCCCCCTCACCTTCCGCAATACAATAACAATGTATTGAATTCAATAATACTATAATTTGACGCTACCTACAGTACGATTTTAATTTTTCAAGTGCCCCTGGAGCATGTAAGCGTCTCGCTCAGCCAGTGTATTAGTTGCCAGGACGTATATAGACGTCTTTCCGAAGTACGATCTTTTATGCTCACTGCAAACTATTTCAAAGGCTTTGGAATGCAATAAAATGACCTTGATAGAGAGAATGTGTGTAAGTTTGTTTGCAAAGGATGAGCTTATATATTTATGCCTTTTATACCTCTCCCCCCCCCAAGAAACACCACATACGCTGGCCTACGTGTTAAACGGTGGCATTGGGGAGCGAATCGTGTAAATTAAATCGGCATTTAAGGAATTCTATAAACCGTACAAATTATCAAGATAAGTGTTAATTTTTCTGTATAATTTTATAGATAACAAGCCCATGGGGTGACTGGTAATTATTAAATTTATTCTTAACTTAGTATTGTTAAATTATTTATAAATACATTATGCATTACTGATACATTTATAAGTGTATTATATCAATGTAAATGTGCATTTTATTTTTATTTTGTCAGAAAATGTATTTTTTTCTTTATTTTCAGTAAATTAATAACTTTTCAAATAATCTTTTGTTTTCGACTTTTCAGTAAGCTCTTGACCCCCTCGTAGGGTTGTCAGGCTTCCCTAGGGGGCGTGCCCCATAGTTTGAGAAAGATTGAGCTAAACGATATTAGTTGCTTTTTTACTTTGGATTTAGACGCTCATACTTTGTGTGTGTTGTAAATCTGTTGTGCGAATAACTTGCACAGAACAATTTTGATTATTTTTACATAGTTGCCCATATGCCTTAAATTTCTTTGTCAGTTTTTGGCATGTATATAGTTTCTTAAGGTTTTCACAAATTTTATTGTGCAATAAAGCCCAATGAGTGATGATTTAGAATTCATGAAGTTATAACGAACATTTGGACATCAAAAAATCGAAAAAAAGAGAAAATCACCTGTTATTTTTTCAAAAAAGTGTATAATTTCTTTATGGTTGAGAGTTAAAGCAGGTGGAGAAGACTTTTGGCAATACACCTGGAGACTATCAAACAGTATCACTATATGATATTGTTAAAACTGGTATAATATTGAAGAGAGAGACAGAGAAACCCATTGTAAGCAGTTGTATAGCTTGCTCTAGTTTGGTATGAATCTAATAAAGACCTAAAGAATCTAAGAAAATAAGACCATAAAAAATATATATATTACTTTATTTTTGACCAAATCCACGACTTTGAGTAGTCGGATACCTTAACTCTACTAATGTCTATAACGATAAATTTATTACCAGAAACATTAACAAAAAATCATTAGAGTTCGTTTCAATAAAATATTCCTAATTAATCAGACTTAGGAAACTTCATTTTAGCAATCGTTTGTAATAACTATTCAATGTGATTAATGTACATTATTTATCACATTTGACAAAAATGAGGTTATTATTAATAATAACCGGTGATACTTAATAATAGCCAGATTGCAACATAATCATTACAAAAGAAATGATCAGAAAAAACTTTAAATATGGTAATTGGAATATTCTTACATAAAATATAAGTTAAGTATTAATAAAATATAAATAAACTAAGATTTATTTGTTAATAAGAGAGTTCTCAAGTTTAAATTGTGAACACATTGAGAGACTACATTATTCAAATTTAAATTTGGGTTGCTCTTATTAAATTTTGAGAGAAGCAAGCGAAAAGAGATCCCCTCCGAAATTTTACCGTTTAAATCATGTGCGTTGCAAAAGTCAACTTGGTGTAATAATCAATTTGAAATTGTGCAAAGGGCGCTTGTTAACAGCAACAGAATTAATCATTGCCTAGCAAAATTCTGCACGAATGGCGTGATTTAGAATAAATTTGCTTCAGCATCTTACAAGCACTTTTAGTAGCTATTCTAAAATTAAATGGCTTTCATTAATCTTGCACTATATAAAAGGATTTTCGAAATTTCTCTGTCAGAGTGCATCTCTCACCATTCCCTCTAACAATATGTTTAATTATCATTCACAATCTGCCGAGAATAGTGCACAGTCTTGAAGTGCCATTAGAACATTTCGCAGGAAAATAGAAAAAAAAATTTATATATTCAATTCTAAAAAGACGTGGGTGTTTTTTTCTAGATTACAGACTAAATTTCATATTGTACTATTTATTTAGAAAGTAAATTGTTTCATAATGGATTTATTTTTCCTCTTTTATACCCCACTTTTTGATATATGAAGACTCCAAGAAATAGTTTAGCACAGTACAATTCTGTATAAAAAAGTATGATCAAAAAAGGAATGATAAAAAAGAATAATTCAAAACTAATCCTATGTTTTAGTAATTATTTTTAAAGAGAGTGACATTGATTCAGCTTCAAAAAGATATAACTATCTCTCACTCACACAAACTTCTACTAATAATGCATTGTAAGCAAACATTGTTAATCTGTAAAAAATGATTTTATTACTAGTGTAATATTTTTTTAATATAATTTTGAGAAAAAAACTTTTGTTCATTTACTATAAAACTGATAACGATGTATTCCTTGTAATTAATGTATTCTTAGTGATATTTTTAAAAAAATCGACGTATCAAGTAGAAGTAATTTTAAGGGAACGAAAAACGATATATATCAAACTTTCAATTCTGGTGACCCAATTTTCAATCATAATTTTTATCGCGCCTCCCTTATGCAATAATGATGTATTGAATACAATAAAAATTCACTTTGACGCTAAAGCTGCAGTACGATCTTAATTATAAACCTTAAAAATTAACAAGATACGTATTAAAGTATGTATAAGTAATATATATTTTAAGTAAATTGCTTTTAAGTAACAGGATAATTATTATATTGTTTTTCTTTCTCTAATTTTTAAGTTGGAACAGTTGCAAAATTATATTTAATTAAAAATTTATTTCCTCTATGATCCTTTTCTAATAGTACAAATGTCATAGAAAAATAGTCTAGTCCAGCGATACTCAACCTGTGGCTCAGCGGGCCTTTTTAAGTGGCCCGGTCATAACCCATTGCTCTAAGAAATTCATTTATTTATTTATGAAAGTTTGGTGTTATATTCTATGCAAAAGAATCAAATATATCAATTTTGCTTTTTGCTGTCGATGTCGTACGGGTGCGAATTGATATCCCCCCCCCGATTAGTGATAATACCCAACATTGAAATAGTAACCATTTTATGTGGAACTAATTTTTAACTATCTTTCATATCATGTAAAGGAAAAATAATCGAAGAAGGTAGATTGTTTCATTGATTGGGAAATTGACTATTTTTTAGTGAAAAACAAGTATGGTTCAGTAATTGTTTGATTTGTCACGAAATGTATTTAAAAATACCAATAAACAGGAATTGTTCAATGACACTTGTTGTGGCTTCATGCCACCCCTTACACTACTACCCCCCTGCATATCTGAAAATACTGCAGGATGTGTAGGCGGACTTAAATGATCAAAAGACATAATTCCAATTCAAATAGATTTATCTATTCTTATCAGCAAATACCTTTAGACACACACTAATCAATTTAAGAAAAACAAAAGAGAGTGGAGTAACTAAGCGGGGAATCACTACTAGCGGAATATTCAGAATATCAACTGAATCTAGGAAAGCTTAAACGCGCACAATTACAGCTACGACACGTACGAATAATCTCAATATCTCAAATAAAATCACTGACCTTATATTTTACATCGGCTGTTCCTTCGTGATGACTTCGGCCTTTTTAATGGCTGGAAGAATGGGTGAAGAATCCACGCTCTGTCATAAGGATTTTCACTATATTCAATCCGCTTCTCCTCGCGTACCTCCACACGTAACAGGCTATCTACGATTGTCAACAACTTCGTGCTGACGTCTCGATCTTTAATTCACTTAAATTTACTCTTCCTACCACTTAACTTTTTAACTCGCTAAACCCGAACCTATATAATATATCTTATTTACATAAATCACGCCTGGCTCTCGTGAAGATTGGTTGAAACAAATAAATTGGCTTAAGGAAATAGAAGAGGTTAGTCAAAGACCGTATAGATCCGTCACACACTTTTCCTCGAAGATATCTTTCAAGAGATGATAAATAGGCTTTCTTGAATAATCTTTACAACAGAAAAAATTATTTGTCAGTGGTAATGTCTCAGCAATAACAAAGGCACCCTAGAAAATTTGTTATACCATTGGTTATCATAGGGAAAAAATTACTGATGCAGAAAATGGGAAAACATATTTTTAAATGTTTCCATTTTAGAAAAATTCAGTGGAAAAAATAAAAAAAAAGTACAAATAATAATTAATAAAGCAAAACAGGAGTTATAATATTTTGATCAATTTCCACACTTTAATAGCCGTTACAGGTATGCGGCCAGCATGAAATAGCTAACACGTATATGCGGCCCAGCAGAAAAATGTTTGAGTACCCCTGGTCTAGTCTGTTGCTCTCTATCATATCCATTACATCTGGCATTCTCGCGAACGTTTGCATGAGTCTGGGCAACCTATAGGACATCTGCGCAAAACATGCAAAAATGCTGCATCTCGTACAATTCCAGTCAGTTTGGATCAAATCGATACTTCTATAGCACCAAATCTATCTTGTATGTGCATTTTATAATTTGCGAGCGTTGTTGTAATGTACACTATTTAATATTTATGACCATAGATTAAAAACAAAAAGTTAGATACACTTTTAAGTCATAAGCAAACATTCGACGATAATAAAGTTTCAACAAGTACACAGACAAGCATGGTTCCAAAAATTAAATCAAAGAAATATTCTGAAAAATTCTTAAATTTTGGATTTACCACTACTGAAGTAAATGGAGAACAAAATTCCCCTGTATATTATGCGTGAAAAAATAAAATCCGAAAAACATAAGGAAGTTGTTTTTAAAAACATAGATAATCATTTAACCCTTTTGGCAAATAATTAAAAAAATTGTTTTCTTGCTGAGGACAGCTTGGTATCAAGTTACGAGAGGGTTAGGGATCCATTTCAAAATACTTCAGAAGGGCTCTTAACTGCCGAAGAAGAAATCTTCATAGATTTTATATCCAGTGGCTAAATTAAAAGTCATTTTTGTAATAAATCGCTCTTTGAATTTAGGGCAGAGGTGGGTGATGAATTTTCTACAGTGAAAACTAAAGCATTTCGTATACTATAGTACCCCATTTTCAACATGCTACCTTTGTGAAACCAGATTTTCTGCGGTGGCTGTTTTGTGAAATAGATCTCAGCTAAATATAGAAAAATAACTCAAAAAGTGAATTTATAATATTAAACCTTCCTTTAAAAATATTTGCTCTGTAAGAAGATCCCGAAACCACTAATAATTATTAAACTTGTTCTTAATTTAGTATCAAGAAATTACTTGAAAATACCTTGCGCAGTATTGATACATTAAAAGTATACTGGCTGAAGTACACGCTCTTTGCATGAGTTCATTTTTTAAAAAAATAAAACATTATGCATGATATAACAGCTGAGTTTCCACTTATCCGGTATAGTGGTTAGTGACGCTGATTTTAGTACCGTTGGGCCTGGGTTGGAATCCCGGAGAAGGCATTTCTGTTTGTGTTGTAATCCTTTCTTATTTCCTTTGTGTTGTAAGCCTCCGTGTGATACATTGTGGGGTGCACGGGGTTTTCTAAATGTTCTCAATTAAAAAAAAAGTAGCTGAATTGCAAGGAGAGTAAAACCAAGTGCACAAAAATGTAAAATGATTTTTTTTAATGAATGACCATATTGTAAATAGTTTTAATTAAACTGTAATTTTAAGCCTCACAGAATTAGCATTTAGAATTAATGTTAAATAATGAAAAAGAATATAAAATTCCGAGGAAGAATAGTTGCGTTATTTTTAATATTTAAAGCGAAAAGACTTCAAAATGTCTTAATACGGGATTAGGCGCGCACTCGATACTAACGTTATTGGTCGTGCGGGGTGACTCTGTTACTCCAATCCTTTTTTTTATAGTTGTTTTTAGTATACACGATAAAAATCGTAATTCTAGTGAATAAATTAATTAAGAGAACGTATACTTACCTACTTTCAAGGACTTTTCAATTTTTCTCTGACATGTTAAGAAACAAATCCAATAACACTGAATTTAAATGATTTAAAAGTGCATGACTTTAATAAAGGACACACATCACAGACAATTTTCGCTAATATTACAGGAATGTTATTTATATACAGGCAAAATTGTCATATTTTGTTCAAGTTATTGTAGTTTTACTGTCCTTTGATGATCAACAAATAACATGTTGAATTTTTTCTTGCTTGTGTCCTTTTGGCATGGTGCAGTGTGTCTTGTGGTATACTCATGGCTTCAAATTTTAGTTGATGTAGTTCTTTAGGAAGCATTTGAAAATTTTCCTTTCGTTTCAGTTTCATCGCTTTTCTAAAATTAACTTATCATTTCAGAAGGTTCTTCCCTAGCTTTATCAGGGGGAAAAGGTAAATTAAGTTTCTTCCTTTTCTTCTTACAGCTAATGTAAAGTATTTCAATAATAATAGCAGTGATGAATTGTTATCATCCTGTAACTTATTTGATTTTGGATCTGGGTTATGTTTTTTCTCAGAAAGAGTCGTATTTGAACTTTAAAAAGAAACTCAATCAAAAAATCTCTGATCGTGGGAATACAGCAATTCAAACAAAATGTTTTTTTTTTATTTGGTAAAATCATCAAAGTTTGAAGCTCTTATTTTTAATAACATAATATCGCAAAATAACAAATATAAATTATATTAGTGTAAATGTGTATTTTTTATTATGTCAAAAAGTTTTTTTCTTTTACTTCACTTCAATTATTTCTTAAAAAATCTTTTATTTTCGATATGCTTGAGCCCCCCTTGTCGGGTTATCACGCTCCCCAGGAGGGTTCGCCCCACAGTTTGAGGAACGTTATTCATATAATCAAAAGTATTAAAATTGAAAAGTTAACAGTGTCAGAGAAATTGAAATTTTTGCTTCGAAATTGCAACTACAAGGAGAAACGGAAAATAACAATAATGCATAGTTGAAATTATGTTTCTGTTGTTGTTATGAGGTTTGCATTGACTGTTAGAGTTGGAATTGCTCGTCATACACATTCCGGTTGGCTATTTAGATGGGTGATTGACCAATCTAAGACACATACACAACATAACTCAAATGTTCTCAACTGTGAAGTGAAAAGAACTTGCGATCATTCCGGCCGCAAAAAGTTAAAGAAAAACGAAAATAAGAAGGGAACATGAGTAGCTGGGAATTATTTTGCAGAAATATAAGGAGAGTCTCTCTCACACACACACACATCCACACACATCCACACACACACACCCATCAACGTTCTGAAAAGATATGTCGGAGGACAGACAAATATGTCCGACGATCAAATGAAAGACACCTGATATCAAAACTCCTGGTGGTTGAGCTGTCAAAAGGGCAATTTCAGATTAGTACCCCACTATTGTTAGGAACGTTTGTAGACACATGTTTGCTGGTCAACAGGGCTCAATTCGAATTGGAAATCATTTCTGAAATCACAGATCTACATCACCACGTGACATTACTTGTTAAATGCGCCCTATACCCTCTCAGACTATAATTAGGATTTGAAACAAAGAAATACCTTCAATGTAATATCCTTCGTGACCTTATAAACCTGTCATTGGCATCGGTGTTTAAAGAATTAGACATCTTAACAACTTTAACATTTTAATAAAAACTCTTCTACCATTAAAACATATTTATTGTTTGTTTTTGATGAGTAGCATCTTTCCTCTCGATTGCTGGAGATTTGTGGGAGTGATTTCGTGAAAAGGGACGGAAATGCGTTACAGGAAGTTGGGGAAGCGTGCTATTCAGTAAAGTTCTGTTTTTTCTCCTTCATTCGGGAGGGGATCCGCCCCATCCCCCACCCCCTGTGGTCTAGGCCGTGGGATCTTTGTTTTTGTTTTATCACTTTAGGATCAGAGAAGAAGCTAAGTCCTTTAGGCAGAGACGTGGTTAGACAATGACGAACGTGTTTCGATACCAAAATTCGATTGCTACGTACAATTTAAACAACCGGGCCACAGAGCAACTGGTGTTGCGATATATCGTAAACAGAACAACTCACATGTTGCGGCTCGACATATGGATATTACTTATCGTCAAACAATTGGACTGGGTATTGTTAGTCAAGATATTGGGCACATATGTGCGGCAAAATGCTTATTTGAAAATGGACAAACAGTGATTTCGGTGATCGTATACATTTCTCCGAATCAAACGGTTCAAAAAATTAAAGATTTCCTGCATTTTTTACTTTTACCATATACCGAAGGTGGTTCTGCTCTTTTTTTTAAAAAAAAATTTCACTCGCTTCCCATGATTTTGAGTGGTGAGTTTAAAGTTAACTTCAGTTTGCTAGCAGCCGAGTGACTCATAGCTTTTTTGAATGATGAACTCAAGCTCGAAATGAACACAAATCGAAATGTTTCGGCAACTAACAGTGGTACTGTTATTGACGCTATTTTTCAACGGTTTTTAAATACTTTGAAAACACAAGTATATGTGTCATATTTTAGTTATCATAAATTATCATTACCGCTCTTTCCCAAATTGAACAAGAATAATTATTTTTGATAAAAGAATTGCATTACTCCTTATGTTAATTAAATAAAATTTTCACATTAAAGGTATAAGTATTCCATAGAAAATTATTTCCAATCGTACTCTATTAATTTTTTTCAGGATTTAAGTTGCTATCGCGAATTTACCACGATAACATGTCAGATGTTACACATCGTATGCGACTACTGTAAGGCTCGTTTCTTTTTTTCTTGTTCGTGAAAAGGTAGAGTATATTTTTAGGGTCATTTATAAAGACATCTGCCTAGATGCTTCTTATATAAACTCAGATTTTAATAGAAGTTAGTGTACTTCATCTTAAAGGTCTGGTATAAATAAAGATAAGAGTGACTTCACTTGTAACACCACCCAAGCAGATAATGAAATCCTTGAGTAATTTTCTGAGGAACATTTTATTTAATATTATAACTAATATTTCCTAAATTAATTGCATTCTAACTACCTTCCTATTTATATTTTCGTAAATTTCAAAGTTAACGCTTTCAAAATGTGTTTGTATATAACATTAAAAGATATGTAGAACTATTGAAACAACAGAAAAAAATAAATTAATAAAGCAGTTTTTGAAAATATTCAAATCCTTAGAATTTAATGAATATATACTTTTAGAAGAAAAAGAGTAGTGTTGTCTGGAATCCAGATATAGTCTTTCGATATGTGAACTGTATTATCATATTTATAAAGAATTGTTTACTACACAGTTAACAAAATTCTGAGAAAAACTTGTCATATTTGAACTTTATTTCACAGAAAAAATTAATATTTGGTGATTAAAATATTTAACTCGTTCTGTTTAAAACTCTTTACTTTTGAGTCAAAGTATGCCTCACAAAAAGTGCGAAAATTGTTGCTGTAAAATATTTGTTTTGTTTTATTTTTAAGTTAAAAATATTTTGTGAAACTCAAAAATATTTTTAAAAATCTACAAAATTACAAAAAATATGATCTAGGTAGATTATTTAGTTTTTTAAGAAAACTGATACAGTAAGTAATGTAAATTAGTGATGCTTCGTGTGCGATAATTATGTTTAAATATGTGTTATGGTTAGAATGAATGTACTCCCCAAAACTCTTCATGTGTAAATTCTCATAATTCCTGAACATATAAGAATAGTTTGTGCTATTTAAAAAACAAAACATACTTTATCAAGTACAAAATGTTTGAGCTCAATGTGCTTACAGTAAAGTATATACGAAGACGAAAAATGTTTGTGTGTCTTCGAAAAAAGTTACGAAGGTGAAAAATGTTTGTGTGTCTTCGAAAAAAGTTACGAAGACGAAAAATGTTTGTGCCTTCAAAGCACATTACTTTTGTCAATTTTTTAATTTTTTTTTCATTCTAAAGATACTTTAAACTTGTGGATTATTACTTTTTCTTTTTAATGGTAGTTAAATTTTATTATTTTACTTTAGTTAGAACTTAAGTAGCAGAGATTTAAGGGTTTTACTCGATTTTTTTTGATTACGCAAAAAGAAGGGGAAAAAATTTGCTTTTTTTAAAAATATTATTTAAGTGTGGAATTCAGTGTAAAATAAACAAACTTTAAAATTTGAGTTGTAAATTTTAGAATATTTGAAAAAAATAAATGGCAACACATAAATCCATATATATTTTCATCCAGAATCTGGCAGGAAATAGATTAAGTGTTATTGTTTGTATGTATTAATTTGCGATTGCTTAGCTCATGTTAAGTTTATGTTAAATTCTACCTTTTTATGCTGATTATCTCGAGTATATTTATCTAAAATAGGTAATGCTAAAAACGCACATAATAAGTATCAAGAGAAAATGTAACATTGGTGGTGCAACATTTACAAATGCTAGTGGTTCTAAGATAAAAATTTCTGCTATTTTCGTCGATAAAACGGCAGTGTGAAAGTAAATCAGTAACTTGCAGCAGAAATTTCGCTTTTCTTTCTTTAATGTTGTTCTCCAAAATGCTTCCGAGAATATTTACTGCTATCTAAAGATATTGATTGTGCTCAAGTCTGCAACGGATAACTTCCAGGCGAACAAAGATTCGCTGTGTATTTTATCAATGTCTCGCATATTGATTCGCAAACAATATGAACAGATGCTTTTAATTCAGAGATAATCTGCAACTGATACAGAGGAGGCTGTATTTTTTCATATGTAGGTTATAGCGATGTATCGTTTTCCAATGCTGTAATGATTGGATGAATTATGGCTATACAGCGCATCTAGATTGCAGTGGTCAACTGAGAACGACAATGACGTATTAATGCGAGGACTGAGTGAACATTTGAAATGCGTCAGGATCTTGTTCAGCATCTGATGTCTCTAGCTGTCACACAGCATCTGATGTATCTTAATGAACTATCCAACATATAACCGGGGCACTATAATGACTCTCAAAAGACAACTAAGCCCACCAAAACTGAGGTTACGAAAGCGAATGCATCGTTTACCTGTTACTGTAGTTCAATGTCAGGTACGCTTACATTGCTGTTTGATGCATTCGTTCTGGAATCAAACGGATTGGGAATAATGGTTTTCAGCGATGAGTCCCACTTTTCAATGAATAAAAGAGACATATCTGCGCATTTTAGCGGGCATTAACGGATGTTCATGTGAGTCGTCTGCCACACAGTTCGATAACCTTGAGTTATGATATGAGAATCCATTTATTTATTATCAGGACCCAAGTGATTATCAACCCTTGCATCTTTACTACTCGGTGGTTACGTTGATGAATTACCCATCCTTTAAGGTTTTACCTCTTTTCTCGAACACCGGCGTCTGCATTTCGTAAGATAAAGCCCGGCTGCATAGGGTATGCATTTCATGTACCTTTTTTTTTCTAACACTGCTCTGGCTAGAGTGATCACCGGATCTCTCCATATTAAAACTTTTGGCTCTGCTGAGCAATTATCTTCAAATATCTCTAAATAAGACTCATTTAATTCACATTTGGAGTTTGCTTGACTAATAATCCCAAATTATTACAGCTAATTCTACTATATAATATCAAGACAAATGACGAACCCAGTTTTTTTCCGCTCTTTTGTCTATAGTGATTAATTATTTAGTTCAAATTAGTTTTTGAATTAATTATTCAAACAATATTGTTAGCATTTTCTTTTAAATGCATGTACATCAAGTAATGCAGATTTTCGTCTTATTACTTCTAGATACATCGCTGTTTATACTGTAGATTGTCCAAATGTACCTCAGTCATCATATTTAACATTAAGACATTTATTTGTTTTATTTACTACTCACATATCTGTCGCCACATTTTTTTAATGGAGTGTATTCCATTTAAAAACATAAATAGGTAACAGATTAAAAAACCTTATACTATGTTTTAATTAATTGTAAGAAACACATAAACATAATTAATTTACCAGAAACAGAAATTAATTTGAATTTCATTTTCGCCTTGTAGTACTTTACTGTTCCTAAATAACATTAAAAAATGAAACACCTATATAATTTTATGATCGATTATCAATGTAGGCATGTATTTGTCACTATTTTTTGTTAAACATCATTTGATGTTCTTTTTATCTATGCATTTTTATTTCTACAAAGAATAATAGTTTCCTCTAAACTTAATGTTGTTTCATATTTTAAACTTTATGTCTAAAATTTCGTGCTTTTGTTTTCATTTTTTTCTTTAATTTTTCCTTTTTAAAGGAAAAAGTCAAGGATTTAGTCATTTTCATCTTAGTCATTCAAAAATATTATTTACGATGAAAACCATATTTTTTCTTAGATAAATAACTCGATTTTTTTATGATGTTTACATCCTATCCGCAAAATGTAAATCTACTGCATTAATTTAATTGTGTTTACAAAACTAAATTTCTTACCATAGAATCAAAATTTGCAACAATATAAAAATTGAAATAGCTATTTTAAATTAATAAAAATTAAATTTGTATTAAATGTGCAACAAATGCATTTTTCGTGTTTTCATTCTAAAAACACACACAATTTTTGAATATGTTTTCGGAACGAAATGACTTTGAGTGTGCTTTGGAAAAATCCAATAAAAATTTTATCATTTACTAACAAGATTTAATAAAAAAAATTATAACTATTGTACAAGGGGAAGACGATTTTTATAACGACAGTATAGCAAGTGATTTGATATGTCCTAAGGAAATAAAAAAGTAATTTTATTACCATGCTATTTGAAAAACAAATTTGCATGTACTTCGAATATGAAAATGAACTAACAATTCAGAAAAGAAAAAAAATCGTGGATAATTCGCCTTCAATTTTTATTTAATGATGCAGCTTAAACAGAACGACTTACTTATTTTATTGTTAGTATCGTATCGAGAGAAAAGATGTTATAATTAAGGAAACTGCACGAAATACGTATAATTCTAAGATACATTTGCATCTACAGCAATTCAAAGAAAATATTTATTTTTTTATAAATCACATTTGAAATTTTTAATGCATAAATGAGTTTTAAAGCTGAATCCTTTAAGAAATTATATCAGTATGTATATTATTTATAGCTTTTTAAACAATAAAACGAAAAGTACAACAAAATCGTTTTACGTGCCCATTATTTATTAACTTCCTTCGTATGTCCGCCACGTGAAAAATTCTTATTAAATTGCTTATAGCAGAAACTGAATTTCAATGAATTTGAAACATTCATAATAGTGGAATAATCTAGATCTATTCCAACAATAAAAATAAAAAAATAGAAAAATACCAGAGATTGTCTTCCTTTATATCTAGAAATACGTAGAAATTATTTGGAAATCAGGAAAAGATAAAAAGGTAAAGTGTGTAAATATATACCACTATATCTCAAATATTTTTAATTACGCAGGGTTACAATGAGAAAAATACAACAGGAGTGAAAGCTGAACTTAATGTATTTTTTGGTGCTGATTTCAGAAATAACAATGAAAAGTTTCGATCACTTCACGTTTTTTTTGAAAAATTTAATTTTACTGGGATTATTACGCACATTTATCAAAAAAATTTTACAGCGTTAAATTTTTCCCTACGGGGCTGACATTCATTCAACTTAGGGAAAACGTACAGAATACGACTCTGTGACGTCTTTACTTGGCCTTCCTTTTCCATGTCTCCATTTCTCAACCAAAAGCGTCGCGCAAATCATTAACTTAGATCCTTATCTTGACTTGACAACGCAGAACTGTCCCTTGTCTGGTTTGATTCTGAATGTAAGCCACTGAAATTTTGAACCTGGTATCAATTTTTCTTTTATGTGTAATTTATTGTAGTGTGTGCACTGATACAGTGTAAGTGAGAGCTTCATATCAAAAATACTTCAGTTGTGTTTCTTCTGTGCGTTTGGTGAAACATGGTTTGGAGTTCGAGATGTTGCGAAAATTTGCTAGATGACTTTTGTTACATATGCAGCGAATATAATTTAATTTAAATTCGCATGGGAAGCATTAAAGACCACGTAAAATAACTTTATCTCGCGTATTTCGGTTTGAAACTTGGAGAACAAGACAAATGATGGGCTCTTCGTAAAATTTGTGTAAAGTGCCTCAATGATCTATGCTTCTGGCTCAAAAGAAAGAAGACTGCCTTACAATTTGGAGCTCTTATGGCATAGATGAAGCGAAAAAATCACTCTAATGATTGTTACTATTGTTCCTTTCATTCCGTAGGTATAACCGCAAAATTCAAAAGCTGAGCCATACGTCCCGTTCCTCATGGACATAATATGCAAGTTCCTTTGTCACCAATTGAATTGCCAGTCATCTCTTCAGAGTCTTCAGACTCGGTCCATTCACATATTCAAGGCTATGATACCAAATATAAGTCCTCTGGAGTCAATTTACCTCAGACCTTCTTTCAGATTGAACTTAATGACCAAACAATAGACTTGAGCCTTTTTCGAAATAGGTAGTGGGACTTTTCGACTCCAGATTGTAAGAGAAAACCTGATTGGCAAAGGGAACCACTTTTTGTTGGTACATGAATCTAAAGTAGGACATTGTTAAGTACTTTGAGGAATATTAGAACCGAGTCTGTTGTTCAGATGTTCCCGGAATGATGAACAAATGTAATATCACTTACGATAAAGATGAATGGAGGCTGTTTATAGATTCAACAAAAAGGAGTCTTAAAGCGGGTATTATTCACCACGGAAGCCAGTACGCATTTGTACCAGTTGGATATTTTGTGAATTTAAAAGAACACATTAAAACTCTGGCTCTCCTCCTCAACAAAATAAAATATTCCCATTACGGTTGGACTATTTGTGATGATCTGATAGCTATCTCCATTCTTCTTGGTCCACAAGGCTAATATATAAAGTTCCCAGCAGGTTCAATTTGTGAGTGGTACGATAAAGCTCAACATTGGGTCGAAACAGAATGGTCGAAAAGACAAAATCTTAAGCTAAGCACCAAGAATGGGATTCGGTTGAATGTGATGTGAGCTCAGATGAGTCGAACAAAGTATATATTGTTACACCCTCTTCATATAAAGTTAAGTGTAATGAAACTGTTTGGGAAAATTATTCCTAAAGACGGTGATTTTTTTAAATACATAGGCAAAAAATTTCCTGGTTTATCCGAAGTCAAAGTTGAAGGAGGAAATTTTTGTTTATACAGATATTCGTAAGCTTGTGAAGGATAATGAATTTGAGACTTGCATGACAGCAAAGGAAAAAAGAAGCATGGGTTATTTTCAAAGATGTCGTCAGAAAGTTTCTTGGTAATTGCAAGGATCCTGATTGTAAAATAATTGTAATGAATAAACTCGAGTAATTTCTAGAGTTAAGTTGGTCCATGAGTGGGAAAATACATTTCCTTCACACGTGGACTTTTCCACCAAAAATTTAGGATTAGTCAGTAAAGAACAGGGAGAAAAGACTCATCGAGATATAAAATATATGGAGCACAAATATCAAGAAAAAATGGACAAGATCAAGCTAGCCGGTTATTGTTGGATGTTAAATGAGATAGGCCTGAGATTAAATATAAAAGAATAACGTCAAAAAGAAGTTTCGAAGGAAAAAGAAAACGTACCCAAGAATAAACTTTGTTTTGCTTTCTTGCGAATTTTAAAATATGTTTCAAACTTTTATGTGTACAAGCATGATTTTTGCTCCTCTTGTTCAATCGTCTAATTTATGTAAATTCCTTAATAAAAACAAACTGAAATAGTATGTTGGTAATTTTCTTTTAGACACTGCATCATTGTTAGATGTAAAATGTATAAAACTTGAAGGGATTTCTTGTTTTTTCTCACGATCAAAGACAGCCTGTGATGTCTAGAAACAATGGTTTTCATTTAATTCCTGAGAAATTCATTTAACTCACCAAGTACCAATATTTATATAGATTTAATTGGATAAAAACAACTGTTGCCAAATTGCTCAGGCTAAATTGTTAGAGAGAATTCCTTTTCAAGTAGGAAGTTAGCAAAAATATTGATATCGATTTTACAAAAATTCCTGACGTAATGAGAAAAAAGTGACTCATTTTCTAAATCAGCATTCTAAATAATACAAAAATCACTGTGAAAACATCTTTTGTAATTTTCTAAAACTTTAATTTAGTAGCTCTGTGTTATTTATTTAATCAAAGTGACGACTTAAGACAAATTTAATTTCGTAGTAGTTTATTCCACAATACCGAAATTAATGAAATATACCAAAAATATTTATGAACAATTTCTTAAAAATTAATATGTGGTTTTTAATTCTATAACGCATGATTTCACATTATTATATAATTTAAACTAATTAGGAATATAATTACGTTTTAGTAAACGTTGTTAGAAAACGTATTCAACGTATTTTGAAATAAATTAATGGACATTTAAGTTATGATCCAGAGAGACCATGTTATTCGACTTATAATTATTGTATTGTATCACAGAAAAAAATTTACCTCGGTAAAAAAATATTAATTTTTTTTATAAATATTTTGTACGCAAACAAAATTGTTTGAAGGAGATCTATCCTATAAACTTTTTTTTAAATATCGGAGGGCTGATATTAAGTGGGAAAAAATGAATTATATCGTGTGGTAACATTTCTCTCTAAGAGAAAGGGTTGGGATTGTGTTTGGGGCGTGAGGTAAATTACATTATTAATTAATTTGGTGGTCTCTTTGCATAAAATATTTTGTTAATTTCTAAATGAAAGTATATCCCTTAACATATTGTATTTGTTATTTTTCTCTCTTAACTTCATTTTTTCATAATTAAATAATTAAATTCTTATTTGAAAAATTTTTCTATGTGTATAAAAAATATTTAACTATTATTTTACTTCACTTGTAAATTTTAGATATATCTACAGCAAAACTATTTTGATTTATGAGATTAAATTTTAGATATAAAATACGTTACAAAGACTTTTCTTTGCTTGTAATCGGAAAAGTAAACATAAAAAAAATACAGCTTATAATGCATTCACTCAAATATATGCAAAAACTCAAGAGAACTACTACTTGTTTTGTCCTTTGGAGAAAACAGGTGTTTTTTTCCTATTGTATTTATGAATAATACAAATGTTAAAACCCATAGAAACTGTGAATGTTTTGAATAAATAACGTGAGATTGTCGAAATTTTTTTTGATCATTGTAGCTTAGTTTCCATATTTAATTATTTTTAAATATTGTATTGTTTTTACAATGGTTTAGTTCAATTATAGGAAGCAGATTTTTGTTAAAATGAAATTCATGAAGCTGTTATTTAGCAGAATTGAATAATTTATCAAATGAATTTTAAAAAAACAATAAGAGATTGTTTGTATAAAAATTTATTGTGCTGACAATAATTGCAAAAATATTCTATAGGGAAAATCTTTTCAATAATAAACTTTTAACAATTCTCAATGCTTAAACTATATATTTTTTTAAAAGTTAGAATTTATAAATGTGTGGCAAATAATTTGAAGACTCTTAGAATAATCCGATTACGTTTTTCTGTTTAGAATTAAAGAATCATTAATTTTGCCTTTTTTATTAATTAAGTCATTATAGAACTTACCTATACCGTTGAACAATATCGTCAAATCATAAAAAGTTGACTAATATCAACAATACAGCCAAAAGGAAAAGTTGTTGTCCCACATGTTAGATGACAGCGTCTATAGAAACATTTTCTTTTTTAATTGGCGATGTCTTTTTATTTGGTGAAGTTGGTTGACGATATAATTCTTAGGTATGGCTACCATATATTGTACCATTTACTGTATTTTTTACTTAATGGATGATACAAAACTTTTTACTCTTGACTATTTCAAAAATATTTCATTCAAAATGAAACAGAATTCAGAATATTAATTACAATAAAGTTATTTAGAATTAATTTCTCACTCATTTCATGGGATATTTATTTACAACATTTTACAGTGTTAGGTTTAATAAATGCTTAATGAACGAATTCTGCTAATTCGACTCCTACTGGAAACTTCAGTTATAGAAAATTGCTCGACGAAATGAACTAGTATAATTTTTACTGCAATGCGTAATGGGTCATTATTTTAAATTGCACAGATTCCAGATAACTTAAGCAACGTAACAGAAGGAAACGAAAACTTGAAATTAAGTAATTTGGGGCACAGATTCCTTTTTCCTTGTCTTTTAATATTAGGGTTTTTCAGGGGAGAGAGAGATCTATGATTGTTCACTCAAATAGGTAATAGATTTTTTCATTGTTAACCTATAAATGCGTTTAAGGTATCAGAATAACCTGAAATCAGTGGAGTCATTTATCTTCCAGAATTTCTGATTTTTTTTTGTGGTCAGAGGTTTCATGTTATAATTTTTTTTACAGTAATTCTAAATTGAATTGGTTTAATATGCATTTTTATCGTTTTCAGTTGTTAAGTTGATTGTTTAGATGTTTGTTTAAATGTTAAGTTTACTATTTTAGGTTAAGTGCCACGTTAATTTTATGAACTACCATTAGAGGTAACTATTTTCTATTGTTAATGTTGATTAATATGTTGTTCTAAACAATGGCCCAAGTATACGAGCTGTTGAATTTTAGGTATGTTACAGCCCCTTTCCAAGTTGCCCAAATGATGGGGATGGCTTCTGTCTCTTCAGTTCAATTTCTTATTTGTTGTGTGCAATCCAGTATTATTGTTCGACGGGCTGTTCATTTATTATCGACAACTGGAATAGATTTAAGGTATTTACACTTGATCATGAATTGAACAACTACTCATCTGGAGAAGCGTATAAAACTGCCATGTTGAACCCTAGGACTTTCTGCTCCGCTTCTGAGTTACAGGCTGTCTGAACTATGTTCTTTCGGTTTCCAGATTTTTCATAAGAGATATCTCTTTGCTGTATTTTGGTGAGAATTTTCAAGCTGTTAAAAACATGAGGTTCAGTGGCAAAAACTTGGATACCTATTTGTTTGTTTCTTCTTATATTGAATCGAAATTTTAGAAAGCAACACTTAAGTCAACAGAAATTCTTAAGCTGGGAAAAAATGACTGTATAAAATCTAAAACCAGAAACAGTACAGAAGAATCAAATGTATACATATAAAGGTCAAAATGAAAATAAAATAATAAACCTGACACAGCCTTAAATCAAAATAGGTATTACAATTGACTACATACAAAATAAATCAAATTTTTAAGTTGAAAAGAAATGACAGAATTAAATCTAAACCCAGAAAAGGTTCGGAATAATCATACCAAAAATAAGGTAAAACAATGTATATTAAACTAATTTAGTTATTGAAAAAATATATAACATGTTTAGCTGAAAGACCGATGCATCTTCCTATCAGAATACAGTCTTAACCGTTTGGGTCCTAAGCAGTAATAACAAAGATTCTTGCGTGTTTTTATATTAAACAAGATATCAATCATTGGCATGGCCAAGTAATTTTAGCGTGTTTTCACATGTTGTATTTTACAATAATGCAAGTAATGAACTTTTTACTAACAGAAAGTAGTGTGTGTGTGTGTGTACTATGCTTTAAAAAAATAAATTTAATTTAAATGTGATTCGGCTCATCTAGGGCACAAATGGTACGACAAAATATGGAACGAAGACGAAATTTGCTTGCTAATAGCGCTTTTTTTACACTATTTGAAAAATGCGCTAAAAAAAATTAGTCAGATTTTGGTGGATATAGCGTGATTTGCTTAGCGCCAATTTGGCTGTGGTGATGCTAATACGTAAGAATACAAAGGCTAATACAAATTTTTATTTATATATGAGGTTTTCTTTTTGTTAAACTGAAATTAGTGATACTATCAATATACAGTTGTACTTGGGCTATGTATAGCGTGAAACTAAGTCATCAGCTGAATATCAGTCACCGCAGTCAAAGTGGCTCTTTTTTCACCAAAATTTGATTTTTTCCATATAAGACACTTAAGAATCTGTTACTTTGATATTGTGGTGCAAATTTTGCTGTGATAACGCCAAAACATAAGTACCCTTTTCCTTAATTGGCAGATTCCATATTTTTCCATTGTAACAAAAAAAAGTAGTTAAATTCACCTGAAGAAAATGACACTCAATTCAAACTAATTGAGATCAACAGATTGTCAATATTGTGATTTTAAGTTAGAATTTCTATTCACGTATAAGATTTTGCTTATGGTAGTTTCATCAAATCTTAATTTATCTTTTGGTTTGATGTAACATTATAATTTCTATACTATGTGTAAGGTTACTTTTATATTTATTTAGTTTCTTTTATTTCAATTTTAAATATTTAAGATTTTCTGTTATGTGTTTTTTTTGTTGTTCGAAACTGTTTATGGCAATTTTATCAAAATTAAGGCTTATTTTTTCTGTTTTAGATAACGTTTTAATTTAAATGATGTTATAATTCCTATTTCAGTGTCACAGTTTTATTTTTCTGAACTATCCTTTTCTTGCATATCATTGTTGGTACAGTGATTATGTGATACAAAGACTCAAAAGTCTATTTTTCAGCCGAACAATAATTTGTGAGACCTTTTGTAAACAGAATCATAGATCATGATTACCTATTCATGACACAAATATCAAAAGTTTTTTTTAATATTATTATTATTTTTTTTTTTACAATCAATGAAACTTCACCTTCATTTCTTACCAGAATTTTTTTTTTTTTGTCATGTCCATTTGTTCACAAAAAAAAAAAAAAATATGTTAGAAAAATTATGGATGAACACGGAAACTATGGATGTGATTAAATGCTCAAAGTAATTTTCCTTCTGACGATGAGTTCTTCATGCTGATTGTATTGTACACATTCATCCTTCCTAATAATGATTCTTCCTTCATCCGCATATTCAGTATTTTGTTCAATGTTGAAAATATTGCTCAAATTTTGTACAACGGAAAGAAAATGACATTGAATTCAAACTAATTGCTATTAACATGTTGGTAATATCGTGAAGATAATGTTTCCTATTTATGAGAAACCAGAATGTACCATTTTTTTTTGTGTATCGCTGTTTTTTGCCTTTTGGTCCCTATGACCAAAAATAACTCATTTTTGTTTTAAATGAAAAAAAAAACATAATTTTTTTAACAAAAAACTATTTGCTGGAACTATGATAAGGTAACCTTGAAATCATATTTTCTTTTGAATTCCATTTTGAGCAGATTTTTCATCATGACTTAACTTTGCTTCTGGCAATCTTGCAAATCAGAAAACTGTTTCATTTGTGATCGTAAAAATTTTTGCACAGAAAAAAGATGCACCTTGAAAAGATTTTCTCATATTTCCTTTTGGATTTCTTTAAAATTCAGAGTTGAAATGATTTTACGTCTCATACTATCATGGTTTAACGTTGCTTCTTATTATCTGTTACTCACATAGTTTCTTGGAGATTATATGTATATTTTATTTTATACTGTCCATATAGGATATATATATTTCAATTATCATTATAGTTATTTATCATTTATGTACTCATTCTTTTGCTATTTGCAATCAAATAATTTTTAATAGAAATGTTGCAAAAAAGTATGGTTTCAATAATTAATTTTTTAGCAACATGGTTTATTATTTGTTTCATTCAGTACTGTTGTTTGTTCTGAACTATTTCAACGGGGACCTGTTTTAGTTAGATTTTGATTTTAGTTCATTCTAATTAAAGGCTTTTAGTATTTAATTACATCTAATACTGTATATTAGATGTATTACAGAGATGTTAGATAGTATTGTATGAGGTATGGGTGCAATGCTAATTTAATTTTTTTTCAGTTGAAGGCATCCTAATATTTCTTATTTATGATAGCATTTAGTGAATCAGTTTATCATTAATTTTTTCTTTCAGTTCATCTATTGCAGGTTATTTCACCCATAGTTCCCATAGCAGAAACTCACTACTGCTATCACTTTTCTGTAATTTTTATTTATATTTGCTTTGAAAAAAATATTTTTAACTTTTGGTTATACTACTTTTTATACAGGGTTTTACCCTCACTAAAAATATTATAATTCTATAATAGATAAATTTTTGTTTTTAAAACTTAACCCGTGCGAAGAACGGGATTTCAGCTAGTAGAAAATAAAAGTACTACCCAAACATATACAATAATTTTAAACAAAATAGAATATTGTTAGTTTACTTAGCTGGAGGCGCCATCTACCGATTAACTGTGAAACTAATAACATATTTTTATTTAACTGTTAGGTAACTTTATATAAATTTAGGAGGGTATCCATGTTCCATACACTGTTTAATAAAGTTATTAAAATTTAAAAATATATTTTAAATTTATCGCTAACTAATACGTTATTACGATAAATATAATTGAAAATAATATGTCTATATATAAATATAGATAAATTGAAATTCCAGTAAGGCACTTTAAGAACGTTAAAATTAAAATAATCTCTTTTATCATAAATATTGATATGTAATTTATAGTCCTTAATATACAATGATTCAACCAAGTAATTAGTTTTAAATGGATTACTATTAATTTTAATTATCTTTAGATAATTCGGATAAAAACTAATATTGGGGTAAAAATTATTATTTTTACCAAAAATAATTAGGTCATCTATGGATCTAAGTATGTAATAATCATTATTAATAATATAATTATTTTCGTAAAAGTGTTAATATAAATTAGCCAAAATATTGCTAGCAGGGCCACCTTGAGGCAAACCCTTGGTTTGTTTGTACAGAGAACCATTAAAATTAATGTAGTTTTATTTTAAGACTAAATCTATTAGAGTTCTAAATTTTTGTAAATTAATATTAAGGTTATAATTACTATGATTATTTAAAATTACCCTAATTATATCATTGATATCGAAGGAATTAAAAAGATTTTCAAAATCATAACTATGAACAGAATAAATATTTTTATTTTTCAAAAAATCTATAATATATTTAATATTTTTAATTATAGCTTTACTACATTGCTTATTAATGAAGTTTATATATATATATATATATATATAGTATTCCCTAATGTTAAAGAAAAACTATGGTGAGAAAATTTCTACATTAAGTGTTATAATACAGTTTATCCTTATGGACTAAATGCATTATATCAAGGAAAAATATTCTCATTGCTATTAAACAAAATTCTCAAGAATATTTTTTACAATACTGAAATCAAAAACACTAATAAAAAAAACTAGAATTGTGACGGATCTATCGGTTTCCACTAACCTCCTCAATATTTCCTTAAAGTATGTTATTTATTTCAACCAATCTCCACCGGGAGCCAAAGCGTGATTTATGCAAATGAGATATATTATATAAGTTCGAGTTTAGCGAGTTAACAAAAAAAGTAAAGTGAAGAGTTAGAAGAGTGAAGTCAAATAAATTGAAGCATCGGTAGATCAACACGCAGTTGTTGACAGTAGTAGATAGCAGTTACGTGACGAGCTACGCCGGGGAGCAGCAGATTGAAATTGGAAACGATCCCTTATTACCGAGTGTGGATCCGTCTCCATTATCCGATCCAACCAGTAAGGAATTCATCACCACGACGGAACAGCCGATGTTAAAAGGATAAGGTTAGTGATTTAGAATATTGTGAATACGTATACGTGTTTTAGCTGTAATTGTACGTGTTTGATCTTTCGTGGATTCAGTCGCGATTCCGTAGTTCCGCTAGTAGTAACTCCTTCTCATACTCCACTGTGTTTTATTTCTCTTTAATTTGAATTGTGATATTATATCCTTCTGTGATTAATAAGCATCAATATATATAGTGATTTGCAACTATGTCTCTTAATTATTCAAATCCGCCTACACGTCCATAAACATTTAATTGTAGACGAGGAGATGATAATCTGAGGGGAGGATATAATTCACGACAGAATGAATAGGACTAAATGGTTAAGCAGAGATGAAAATGTTATTGCAAATAGTATTAGTGATATATGTAAAAGCTTCGAGAACAATTTTAATATAAAGCTCATTAAGAGGGTCCAGCACATGAATTATTGAAAAGGGATCGATTTTGACTTCTTTATATTTTTGAAATTTATTAACTTAAAAAAAGTATTATACATCCCAAAAAATGCATCGGTTTTTATTTTTAAAAGTAACTGTGGTAATATTGTTATTTTACAAAAGTAATAACGTATATAAACCCCATTGTACAAACTATACAATTATTTGTACTCACTATTCAAATTGTAGAGCTGTAATAATACATGTAGTATTATGTAGTTTTTTTTTCAATAAATTGTAAGCAGGAAAACATTAATTCCCAGTGTTTATCTCAACCATTTAATTTGTACTTCAAATTAGTACCTCTTCCAGAACAATGTTCTTAGTCCCCTTTTTCTCTAAACTGTACTGGTGACCAAATTTTGTGACCATGTTGGTGTCCATTTTTAATGTATTGGTAACCATATGGAGGTTTTTGGAAACTTCTTGAGAAATATATAACATAAGTAGGGACCTTCGAGACAAACCGTTCTTGAGTCTCCTTTTCAGTTAAATTCAACTTTTACTATTTAAAACTTAAGCAAATTTTACTATTTATACCTTACAAAAAATTTTACTATTTATACCTTACAACAAATTTTACTATTTATACCGTACAACAAATTTTACTATTTATACCGTACAACAAATTTTACTATTTATACCTTGCAACAAATTTACTAATTATAACGTGTATAAATATGTTTATTACTGCATTATGAAAATCTTTGTTTATATGTAGAGAGAGAAAAGTAGAATATAAAGAGCTAAATAAACAAATATACTTTAATTTAAAAGAATAAGGCCATAGAGGCCATCCATAATATCACTAATTATAATTAACCTCAAACAAATACAAAATTAATATATAGAGCAAGGTATTCCAATAATTCGAGAAGTTTTAAAGAGCATTTCCAGCATTTATGTTTTATTTGATACTCACATAATCCTTTCGTAAATAAGAAAATTCTTCAAAAATTTTATTTTATTCCTTTCTTAATGTAGATTACTATATCTATTCTCCTTAATAATAATCTATTCTTTAATAATTATATTTACTTCCGACGCTTCCGTTAATTAAATCGTTCACACTAAAAAACTTATTATTATATGTCATTATAATGCTTTGCATATCGGTGCTTCCAGTTCTAATTAACAATTTTCAATAAAATGGAATTCTGTCATAATTAAATGAATCAAATTGAGGATCGAATCTAATTTGGGTAACAAGGTAAGAAATGCAATTTTTCCGTCCCATTTCCGAGTTTAATTTGGAATTATAAGGAAAAAAGCCATTAAAATCATGAACGTCTCCATATTTTAAGTATTTGTAATCGGAAAGCAATTTTCTGAGTTAATTAATTCTAAAACTCTTTTTTTTCTTATTACTGAATTATACGCATTCAATCTCAGTTAAACTTCACTTAACCCCGATAAAGCAATAACAACCCACTTCAACTTAAGATAATAAGAACCAGTCAAAATAAGTTTTTAATAAAAAGAAAATTCCTGCTTCTAAATTTGCCTTTATTGTTCATTCTTTTCGTAGTTTGGCTTAGCAATTTAGTTAGTCTACGCAACAACAGAATGAAAATAAACTTTTCCCTCCGGTGAATTAAATTTTCAGCAACTTCGGTGTTTTTAAAAGAACAGTGGAGCCTCCTCAATGCATTAATATTTTTATGGTATATCTATATTATCAGAATAACTATTATCAATTATTTGATTTCCTTTCTAATTATAATTTACTTAAAATCTTATTTTGGCAGACATTCCCGAATTTTTAAACATGTTATTGTTTACTTAATTAAAAATGACATTTTATTAAGTTTTAAAGTGTCTTATGAAAACCTTGGGAAAAATTTACATTTTTGGAAGAATTTCCGATTTTCTACAGATTTCTTTGAAAAGATGGTTTTAACTAATCGTTTATATAATCGTAATATTTTATGAGGAAATAATTGAAAATTATTGTTGGCCTTGCGGTTTATATGACTTCGCCTTATTTTCTCTATGAAAGTCTCTCTTTTTTTTCAATTTTTGCGAAATTCTTCTTCAAAAATATTTCTTTCTGATTTATGGTTTTATGGATGAATGAAAAACATTCTTAAATGTTGCTGTATTCGTATAAAAATACAAAAAATACTACGAGAGTTGATAAAAAAAACGGGTTACAAGTCAAAAAAGAGATATTTATTTATTTATTTTGACAGAAAATACAAAAGGGAATTTAGAGGTATACATGCTTATCACATTTCGGCATTATCAAGAAATCTATTTAGGTATTTATTAGAACGCAGGACCAACATTTTAAACTGTTATGGGAGAAATCAGGTCCTAGTCCATTGAGCCAGGTCTCGACGGATGTTTTCCCAGAACTGTCTTGTAATATCGCCAAACATCAGAAACGATATGTTGCACGCTACCATAGCTCAGTTCCAACTCTGACGAGATTTTACCAGAATTACACGTCGATCATTTTGAATCATTTCTTCAATTCGTGCGGTGTTGATTTGTGTCGTTGAAGAACTTGGCCAGAGGCTCAATGTCATATTACAGTTTTTGATGTGTTGACAAGGTTGTCATATTACGCTGGTCTGATTGGCAATCGTGGCACAATTTCGCTACATGTTGTCTGTTTATTGCAGATGCGTACACACTCTGTGTCTTTTAAAATTGAATCACAGCTTACACTTCCAAACGAGACCAATTTCCTAAGAGTCTTGCCATTTCAATCGTCCTGAACCGTTTGGGAACTTTCACTACCTACCCACTGTATGACAAGTAACGCCGTCTGTCTCCACTTCGGGGAGAAAATTTCTCCACAGTATGTAGTTTTTAAATGTTACGGCTTGTAACTTTTTTTTCTGTTCGACCCTCGTATATGAGTGGTCTTGCGACTAATGGATTGAATTAAGTTATCCGACTACTTGCGACAACATTTTTTTTTAAAAAAATGGACATATGTGGATTTTTTGTGGTTTTCAGATTTGTTTAGTACAATTTAAGAAAAATATGCTAAAATTAAGATAAGAAAAACAAATTATTATTACTAAAATGGGGAAAAAAGGTAAAAATTTACAAACAGTAACATAAACGGGACACATTCTGTACCAAAAGTTTATGAACAAATTTTCAATTTTGATGTATTGCTATGTTATTAATTTTTGAATTAAACTTCAGTATAAGAGATATTTTAATTTTTACAAGATCTAGAGAACATTATCTTAGTTATTATATGAAATTGCTTAAAAAAACAGTGATTACATTAACATAAAAGAATGCAAATTTTGTAATAAAACAGTGATTGATATATCTGAAGGTTAAAACTCTTCTACTTTATACAGAACATACACAAAAAATTTCAGTGAATAATTTCCAAATCTTTTTTATCGCTCTTTCAGCATTTAAAAAAAAACACATTTCGAGTAAAATACATTTTAAAGTATGACATTTTGCTTAGTGTAGTGGCATTTGTTTTTATTAAAACGCCTACAGTTTTTGTTCTAGCTAATGGTAAATAATAAATTTGGTATTTTTATAAAGCTAATAAGATGGCTTATAAAAAAATCATAAGACAATTTGTGTCATTTTTTGGCAAAATTCCAATTTTAGGGTAGCCGGATACCTTAAATAGACTTTCTTAAAAATTATTGTCGTATTATATTTAAATGTCTAAGTCTTTTCTAATAGGCATGATTTCAAAATCTCAAGGAGCATTTGAGATCTAATTTTAAACTATGTTTCACTAAGTTGTGATTCTGAAATGTTTCAACATTTGTCCTTGAAATTTCTGTAGTCAATTTTATTACAAATGTATTTACGAAATCTATCGCAAACTTTGTAAACAGTAAGTTATTCAAAGAAGCATCCGAACGTTCAAATCATCGTGGCCGGCATCTCGCGGTTGCCTGTCCTGGTGACTCCAGTGTATAGGTGCTGATGCACATTAAGTCTGTCGAAGTTCAAAGTTTTCCCGTTGGTGTGGTGTAGAAGTTAGGAGAGAGAGGTGCCTGCTCAGGTGTCGTCCTCGTCACTTGATCAAGTTTCAAAATCGCAAAGTCCGTCACCAAAATCTCTGGTGTAACAGAATAGTGCGACGCTAATATTACCTCACTCACTCCCATTCCCTTTAATACATGTTACTTGATTTTTTATTATTTTCCAAGCAAAAAAGGTGTTAAATTTATTTAAAAAAGGGGAAAATAAAAATTTAAAAAATTAGTTCCGAATTTTATTTACCCGTTTGAAAATCCGGGCTGGCATACTGATATCTCATCTTTCATGGTAATGCCCCTCTCGATATCACAAACCTTCTGGTGAAGTCTTTCATTCTGCTTTATACTAAGGGCTCTAAAGTTTTCAGAAAAATAGCTAACAAAGCATTGTAAGAAATTAACGTTTCAGCTCATTTTGCATCCTTAATCTTTGTACACCGACATCAAGTGTTGTACAATCGGTTTAATGTCAGGATCTTAAATATCCCACCAAATCTTGTACATTGCATTGTTAAGAGTCCCACGTTCTGTTTCCTCCCCCCCCCCTTTTCGACGTAGTTTTAGAAGGTTTCCGGAGATTAGAAAGAGGATGACTGAAATGTTCCTAAATTTTGGCAGTAATTCAACAAATTGATTTCTAAGTTTCGATTTAATCTTAAGAAGGGGTAATAAAACTTTATTTCGTGGGACCCAGGTCACATTAATAAAGATTTTCCTTATTACATTTCCTTTATTAAACACACTTAAATGATTAAAGGTGTTTTAGTGTGTGACACAAATACAGTTATTTGCCTGTATTGTGCCCTAAACAAAGAAAGCAGTTTTATTCATTACAACCTGCCATATTGTCATGGTTACAATATTAAAATATTTACAAAACATCCTTTGATAATCTTCTTATTTGATTTTCTGAAGAATCATAATTAAATCGTCGTTTTTTCCATATACACCGAGTTTTCTATTGGGTGAGATGCTACTGTAGCTCTACGTTATGCAGCAAAATTTTTTTAAGAATAATTTTGGATAAAAATAAATGAACATGCTCACATCCCTTACCTTGAGTTTCTTGTAGTTCTTAAATTAATTAAGCTAGTGATTCTTAATAGCTTTTGGTGTTGAGATGTAGATCAGCTGAACACAACACTAAAAACTCTTGAGAATCACTTAGGACTAATTTTTAAAGACATTTAAACGTTGTTTCGGGAAAAAAACGTTTTTGAAGGGGAACCATCTTTACCCATAGTTTCAGCTTGCTAAATTTCACGCTTGAATTTGTGTTCTACATCATACATACACACGCGTAATTATTTCTTTTATTAGTATAGATAGAGCTAATTCTTATCCTTAACTAATAATTAAAAATCAATCAGATTCCTTTTTCAAAAACCACTTTACTTTTAAAGAATCGCGCGCGCACGCACGACTTGATAGAATTTAAATAATTTTAAATTAACTAGTTTATTTCATCTTATAAGCAAAATGAGTAATATAAATTTCGTAACTTTGACTATTTTTACTAAAAGAAGTTGTTTCTTTAGCAATTACCTTAAAGAGCCTGATTACAACTTCTAAGCTTAACAAACATTCGTAAGTTTGTTATCTAAAGTCTTTGCCAAACTGCATAAGATCTAGAATAAATATAAAGAAAAGGACTTTCTCTTAACACTTGAAGAAAAGTAGATAAAAGTTTCTTGGTTCTAACTTCTTAAGTGTCTGTTTCTTTTTCTTTTTTTATCTTTTGTGAACTCTAACTTTTTGTAAATTAAATGTACAAATTTAACAAAAACTTAATGAAGTACTAAAATGGCATATGCTACAAAGTTGACAATCTAAAAGAAAATCGACTCTAAGTTCAATAGATCCCCATCTTCACAGTAAAACTTTAAGAAAAAAAAATTAGTTAAAATATATATACCAAATAAAATCAAAATGTACTATCAGAACAAGCTATTTCAGATAATAGACAAATTTTCAATGAAGATGGAAATTACGAGTTTTAATGAGAAGTAAAGTATTACTTTTTTTCCATTCTTTAAATGAGTATGAATAGAGATAAATCTGTGTGTAATAATTCTCAAAAGCAGGCTTTAACTATGTTTAGTTTTAAGTGAAATAGTTGCTTCCGATAAATATGCTTCAAAAATATTACTTTTAAGCATGTGATTAATTGCTTTTGATTAAAAATTAAAAGTTAAAAACGACTTTTACTATTGTGATAAGAAATATGCTTATATTATTATATTTCAAAGTTAATGGTTTGGAATTGTATTTTAGTTATTACATTGTGTAATTCGAGTATATACAGTATCACTGCAAACTTCCGCGATAGGTGGGACTGGGTAATAACCAACCGTGTACGTCAATATACAGGGTGTCTAGCCTTAATGTGACCCAATAGCTAATTCCCGAACCGTTCGGTTTAGATATGTACTTCCAATTTGAAAAATGTTTTAAAAAAGGTAAAGAATGTTTTTACGCGCTTTTCGAACCAAAAAACATATTTACAAAAAAATTACAAAAATTAAATTTTTATACGGTCCCCAGGTCCTATCATTTATATTTAGGAAAAGAGATTCAGTACACAAAATAAAGTAAACACAAAAAGTTTCATTCTATTACGATTAAAACTGTCCGAGTTATGCCTACATAAATTTGAAGCATCCGAGTTGCTCAGAAAATGAGGTCGTACATAAATTGAGCTTATAGAACAGTAATTCACTATCTACAGAAAGAGCAAGAGAAAAACATCATAGTAAAATTAAAACATCGTAGTAAACATCATAGATTGACATATTGTATTGCTGTATGGCAAACAGTAAAAGTTAAATTAAAGAAATACAACTTGTTCCGAAAAGATTGAAACAGCTTGTTTTAACAAATAGCAGCAAAATAATACAGGATTTGCCGTTCAAATTATAGCATAATGTGGAATGATGCGCCAATCATGAATCAGGGGCTTTATTATATCAGAATGACCAAATTAACTTAAATAATGGTGAAGGCACGAGGTGTGCACGAGACAAGGGAATACGTCTGTGACAACTCCCAGTTTTATACAAGCGTTGAACAGCACGGGCAATTGTACAATAAGATGGATGTCTTTGAGTGGGAAATTTAATGGTATAAAGTCTTGCCGCCTCTCTCTTATTTCGATTACACTGTCCATAAAACAGTACCATTTCGCAGTATTCTTCATTTGTATACATCTCGTTCTCCCGTACCAGAAATCGTAATATTAGAATACGACTGTATGCAATTGCAAACGACTGCGCAACAGACTTTTAACGTTCGTAATGATCAGCAAAAATGCACAATCAAACTGAAGCCGCAGCAAATTAGTCTATTTTTTTGGAACTGCTTTTGAAAGGTTTTCTTCGTCCAAAATATTTTATTTTTTCTACGTTTACACTTACAAAGAATAAATTTTATTTCTTAAGTACTCAATTATTGTATTATTAACGTATGCTTTTAAATTTAAAAACGATTTACATAAGAGTGACGTGCAAGAGCAAAATTTTCCTGGCAGAGCTCCAACTAATTTCAATTTGGAGACGGCCCCTTACTAGCTTCTTAAAAATAGCCTAGAAAATGCATATAAAGTACGATTTTGAAAGTTCCATAACTCGGCCAGTTTGTATCGTAATAAAATGAAACTTTTTGTGTTTACTTTGTTTTTCTGTACTGTATCTTTTTTCTAAATATAAGTGATAGGACCTGGGGACTGTATAAAAAATAAACTTTGTAATTTTTTTGTAAATGGGTTTTTTGGTTCGAAAGGCACGTAAAATCATTCTTTACCTGTTTTAAAACATTTTTCAAATTGGAAGTGCATATCTAAACAAAACGGTTCGGGAATTAGCTATTGGGTCACATTAAGGCTGGACACCCTGTATAATTTCACATATAAATACATGAAAATTATTTTTAGTTGGAGTGGTAGATGAAAGAAAACACTAATTTAGGGAAAAATAGTTAATTGTAGTCTGCAAACCTGAAGAATTTTTTCCTCCACAAAAATCTCCTCGAATCATGATAGTATTTTATTTTCACATTCATGTTTTGTTGAAGAAATACACACTCCTCGTTGCAGTCTATATTTTCTAAAATATGAATCTCTTTTTCAATTAGACAAAGGACTTCTGTTAAATTTCTAGCCCTCATTCGTTCTTTTAATTGAATTGAGTCTAAAGATTGGACTACTTCAATGTCTTGCTCTTTCTCGTGCATTTTTATGAGCTCATCAATTGTCAGCACCTGATTGTATGAATCAAGCAGTTCTTGAACGTAATTACTATACACTTTTAAATTTATTTGCCTGTCAAGAACGGCAAATTCTTCAAACATATTACCAATTCAAACATTTTCTTTTTCGTAAACAAAAGATGATTCGAAAAGATTTGAAAATCGCGTAACTCCGGGTTTGCGTAATAATGTAAATATATGTCTGGCAATTTTTGGATGAAAAAGATAATTTCTAAATTGAAAAAACAGTAAATGTTCTTAAATTCAATTAAGAATATGTTTCAATTCACAACTTCCCCAAGATATTTCTAAGCTTCAACTTAACTAAATTTGCATTTCATAATTAATTAAAGTCTACGTTTGCAGGTTTACTTCGAGAAAACTTTAAAAATTTCTAAAAGTAGATGAGACGAAATAACAATAATCTCAATGGTAAATTAATTTTTGTACTTGCGTAATGTAATTTAAGAAAACAGCAGTTAAAATTAGAAAGTGGATTTATTGTTTACATGAAGATAAAATAGACAGGTACCACAAATCATTCTACATAATTGCATAAGATTTATAATATTATTTATTAATTTTATTTCTCTTTTACTACAAACATCTAATAAAAAAACTGGTTTTTTTTCTTCTGAATAACTTCTAAATTTACTGGAAGAATTTTTAATTATTAATACTATTCATCTTTGATTTTACAACAAAATACTTTCGCTTTATTATATAATAGATTGAATTTAAACATAATTGCATGATAAATTATTTTAGAGTTTCAAATGTTTATACATCAATTTAACGATTATATTAGCACAGCAATGAACTTATTAGGACTTATACGTAGTCGATACAAAAATTCGAGGACTGCAGCCATTGCAGACGATGAAAGCAAGTATGTAAATTTGAACCACTTGAAATTGATTTTTCCAACCCTTCCCTACCTTACAAGATTGGTTTTTGTCTATGGCATTTGACCAAATCACATGCGTATCTTTCTTTCTCTTATCTTTCGTAACTAGTTAGTTTTGTTCGGCTATCTAAGAATGACGGCTTCTCTTGAACAACGTTGAACATTGAATTCTGTGAACGATTAAGTAAAATACCAATGAAGACTTTGGAAATGCCAAGTAAGGTGTATGGGTATGAGATCCAAGGTTTACGAATGCCATCGCCGTTTTAAAGAGGGCCGAGAATCCATCGAATGCAATGAACGCATTGGACGTCCTTTGACTTCACGGAATGAGGAAAATGTTGCGTTAGTGTCTGAATGTGTTCGAAAGGATCATTGCCAAGTGCTTGAACAAATCAATGAGGATACAAAGTTCTTGAAGACGTCGTTTGTGGGAATCCATTCGTCGTAAGCGGCCTCAGTTCTGGCAGAGTGACGATTGGTATCTTCTGCATGACAATGCCCCAGCACATCAATCCCAATTGGTAAGAGAGTTAGTTTCTCACAAAAGCTCGCACTAACGTGCTTCCACCCCCATTATTCACTAGACTTATCCTCACGTGACATTTTTCTTCTCCCATCAGTAAAAAAAAACATTTACAGAGACGCCGTTTTGTGTTATCAGAGGAGTTGAAACTAGCATCACAGGAGGCCTTTAAGGGAAGTTGTAAAAAATGGCTTCCAGCTGTGTTTCAAGAAGTTATGCGAATACTGACAGAAGTGTATCATCGCCCAAGAGAAAGACTTTAAAGGTGGATATGCTTCGGTGCTGTGAACTATTCAAGGTAAAGTTTTTTCTACCTTGTTCCTGAACTGTTAGATCATACTACGCGCGCGTATTAATTTAAATACTACGCTTAAAAAATTTCTTCTAAGCTGAAAAGAATAAAATGGTTTTGATGTGGATTTTTGTGTTAATTTCTGACTCAATATTAATTTCCATTCCATTAAAAAGAAGAAAAAAGATTATAAATTTATTCAAACAATTTATTAGTTTTATAATATATTTTAATTACTGTAAATTTGCTTTTTCCTCGAATAGTTTATTTTTCTTTGCATTAGACAGGGATTTATTTTTGTAATATAAAAAAATATATAAAAATTTAGGACTTATAGGAAACATTTTATTTATTTTTAATCTTATTTTAGTAGCTTATTGGTAAAAAGATATCTGAGGATATGCAGAAATGGAATGAAAGCTCCAGAATATTTGATAACATCTAGCAATTTCAAATGACTTTTATACAATTTTAAAGGACATTTGATAAAATAAACTCCTTAAGCTCATATTTTTCTGAAGTACTTGAAACATGACTAAAAAAATTAATAGTGAAACATAATATAAGTTTTTTGTGATCATAAAAAAGAAAATAAAGAGAAATATCTTTATTTTACTTAAGAACAAATATTTTCTAGCAAACGAAGGGAACTTTTTACCTTTTTTCTATGCAAAGTTAGTGTTTAATTTTTAATGCGTGATATTTTTCTTTTTTTGGATATTTAAAGTTAGAGTAACTCATTTAAGGTATCTGTACACCTTCGAAGAAAATTTTTTGAAAAACTGTAATATTTGCTATTAAAATAGTTTTTACTGAAGAAACATAACCCAGAAAGGGGTTATTACCTTTAAAGGGGTTAAAAACCTTTATTCCTTCTCTGAATTATTATTTCAGAACCCACAATTAAGGGTTTCATCTAAAATGCAAATAAACTGTTTTATCCTCTTCAGAACCGGCGAAAATTGAAACAAACATTTCCCCAGGCCAGCACTTTCCGAGAGTGTACGCACGCACCTAGGGATTGCAATACCGTTATATCGGGATACCGAATACCCGCGTATTTTGAGCCATTTGTACAGTTTCGAAATACCGGTATTCACAAGTTTAAATACCGGTTTTTTCGGTACTTACTTGAATTTTTTTTTAAAATTGTTTTTTTATATATTCAGGGATCACCAACATAGAAAAATATTATACGTCTTTGTGTTTATGTTAAAGTGTTAATTATTGCACCATGATTAAAATATATTATAAATGAAATAATTTTACGTCCATTTTAGAAGGTGAAGATATTAAACGTCTTTATTCCACTCATTCCATTGTTCTTATTTTTATTTTTCCTGGCTGGTTCTACAGTTCAAAGACAACGCATTAAATACATCATCTGATATTTTTCCCCATTGCCAGGTACAACGGAATAAAAGACTATTAATCTGAACATAAAAATGTAAACATATATAAATCATTTTCTGACAAAAAGAACTAAATACACTACTACTAACTAAGTTATCATTGAAAGAGGAATAACATATCCAAGCTCATCTGCCTTTCTTCATCCATCAACACCTGTTACTAAAATGGCTCCCTAACGGCCGAAATTAATTAGACTGTGAATAAAAAGTTGCATCGTACAACCAAGAGAAAATATAAAATATCTGAATTACATCCATGACTGAAACTGTCATGTTACAGTTCAGAGCGATACTGCACTTGCACAGGATTCATAGTCTGATATTCGTGTCTGAGAAACCAAGGTAGTACTTGTGAAGAAAATTCGTAATATTTCGATATTTTCCAAACTGTGAGTTTGTTACTTACATTGTATCATACTTTAGAGTTCAAAATGTTTTTCAGATTATATATATATATATATATACTCATAAATTATAACCAATAATAATCAATAAGAATTACTTTAAAGAACATAACAAAATCAATTGATAATACTTTGGTTTATTTTCATCATTTATATGATGAAAAGAATATGATGGCACAATGTTAAAAAGGTTCTAGAGTTAAGAAAAAAAGATACCTACCAGATGAAATTTGATCAAGTTTATTGTAAATTTTCTTAAAATGTTTTACCCACAAACCAATTCACATTCAGATGAATTCAGTACAATTATCGAAGATGATGATAATAGTAATGCCAATATTGAAAAGGAACTGTCTCTTGAACAAGAATTAGAATTAGCAAAAAAAATTTCAAAAAACCAAAATACATACAGAAATCAGCTATATCCAAAATTATTCGACGAGAAATCGATTTATTTGAAGATGAGGGATTTAGAGGCAAATACTTGGAAAAAGCACATCGCGCACATTGCTAACAATACCACCAACTAGCGTAAATGCCGAAAGAGCGTTTTCGGCAGCAGGTAATTTTTGCACAAAATTATGTTCCAGGTTTAATGACAGTACAATGGATACATTATGTTATTTAAAAACACATTTCAAACATTTAACTTTTAAAACATTAAGAACCTTTCAATAATTTGTAATAGTACCACAGACTGAATAGTGATATTTGCATTTTTTGTGATTTAAATAAATAAGATGGCCCTATATTCTATTATAGTTCATAACTTAAAAATTATTTCTTGTGTCTCTAATAAGACTGGCAAGTAAAACTAAGAAAAAAGTACCTGTGTTTCCTTTCTTTTTCTAAAATTTCTAATACCGGTATTAAAACCGGTATCACGGTATTAAGTTCTGAGAAATACCGAATACTGGTATTGTGACTTTTGATAAGATATTGAAATCCCTACACGCAACGGACCGGTTGAAGTATTTGACTGCTAAGACTATTTCATTTAAAAATTTATATAAAATATTTAATGCATTCAAATGCGCAATAATTTACAATTTATATCATTGATAATATTTGAATATATAGTTTAAAATTTTTTTCGCTATATTTAAAAAAAAAACAATTGCGAATTTTAAAGAAAATGCCTTCATTTTAATAAAAAAAAAGTACTCTTTTCGCCATGATGATTAAAATAAATTAGACGTAAAACTTATAAAATATACTATTTGGCAAATATCAAACAATATTTACTATCACACAAGTTTGTTGAACTGATACAAAAATTTTAAATTACAGCTAATATTGTTTTTTTACTTTTAATTAATCATTATAGATCTTATAGTTCTCTAGTATCACATTAGTATTATATTTTCTGTTCTTATGGTTATGGCAACCCTGAGAGAAATAGCAACGAGGAAGCATCGTTTGTTCTTAATGAATTAAAAATGAATCAGAAAGAACAAACGATTATTTTTCGTTAAAAATTAGTCATAGCGTTTATCTTATAAAGATCTGCTTTTTAAATATTTTTAAGTATTAAAATTGTTGTTTTAAATACGAACAATAAATAAAATAAGTACTGAAACTATTGTTATGAATGTTTGATGCTCAATAAACTAATATGCTTTCCATCCTTTTCCAACTTAGAATATAAAAAGACATCCAGAGCGAAATAAATCTTTAAATTCCCGATTCACTCGTAAAATCTAAACATGCTCTGTTCTTTACATTCATAGATATCCTGGATGTAATTTAAAAAACTCGGAGCCGAAAGCACATATTGAATTTCAAAGCTTTGTGAAACATTATTCGAAAGAGAAAAAAAAACGTACTTGAACCGCCCTCTAGTTCTTTGTAAAAATTCATATAAAAACGTTCCTAAGTCAGATCACACCGGTGGGGGAGTCAGATCACACCGGATCTTGGGTCTCAGAGCAGGAAAGGCGCAATCACATGCATGATCCCGTGGGCCCTGGAGGGAAAACCGCGTGGTCACATTTATGTTATAATCCTGAACGGGCTATGTAAAATTCAAAATAAACTATTTTTATTATAAAAAGTTTTGTCATCATTTTATGTGTAACCTTTTATTAGTAATTAATTGTGCTGTATCTATTTGATATAATTTTTCTTACCTATTGCATCAATTTAGATTAAAAGTAAGTTTAGTTTTAAAATTAGTTTTATATGTCACTAAAAACCGAAAAAGAGATTAAGTATTACAGAATATTCTCAGCTTCACAAGAGTATGATAGTATGCCATAACAAAAATCAAGAAAATTCAAATAAAATTGAAATTATTGAAGAGGGCATGATGGTATTTAATCAGGCTTTGATTGTGTCATTACTCCACTGTCGATACGTAATAAAAATTATCCTTGTATTTGTTCGGAGAGTAACTAATCCTTACCTGCAATCGTTATGTAACAGCCATTAAGTTTATTTGGGATGAACTTTAAATGGAGTTTTAAGGTGGAATAAAGTTCTCAGCACAGTAAACCTGACCAAGTATATGCTTATGTTTATAGGTAATGTTTTTTCATGGCTATTGTAAGCATAAAATAAACCTTATAAACTTGTTACAAAATAAAATTCATTTTTGAATTTGCGCTGAATTTTCCTTGCGTGATTTCTGAAAAAGCATTTTTCACGCAATGTTGCTTAAAACATTTGTGATTTATTAAATAAAATAAACATTGAATAAAATGCTAACAACGTAGAGTAATATTTTTATAAAGAATTTAGAACTCTGTATAAATTTATTGAATAAATGTTTTATTTATTTGAATCCATGCGTGTATTACAGATTTATTAGAAATTAGTTAAATCAGCGTTTCTCAAACTGTGGGGCGCCCCCCTAGAGGGAGGGCGTGATAACCCTACAAGGGGGCGCGAGTGTATCGAAAAATCAAAAATAAAAGATTATTTTAAAAAAATTATAAATTTAAAAACAAAGCATAACACACAAAATACAATCTGACATAATAAATAAGAAAATGCATATTTACACTAATATAATACACTAATAAATTTATCGATTCTGTACAATGTATTTGTTAATAAATTTATCACAAAAATAAACAAAGAGCAAGTTTAATAATTAACACTGACTCCCATGAGATTGTCATATAAAAAAATATATTCAAAATTTAATATTTATCTTGATAACTTGTGCGGTTATGGTGTTAATTATTACACCATGATTAAATATATTATGAATGAGATATGTTTACATCCATTTCAGAAGGTGAAATTACTAAACATCTTTATTCCACTCAATCCGTTATTATATTATTTCCCTAGTGGTTTTATAGTTAGTTATAAGGCAACTCATTAAATCCATCATCAGATTCTTTCATAGCCAGATACAACAGCATAAAAGACTACTAATCTGAACTTAAAAATTTTGACATAAATTATTTCTCTAACAAATAGAACTAAAAACACACTACTTCCAGTGAGTTCTCGTTGAAAGAGGAATAACATACCCAAGCCTTCCTTCATCCATCAACACCTGTTACTACACGGTTTATAACTAAAGTCGTATTGTAGCTTTAGTATCAAATTACATTATTATTGCATTCAATACAATGTTATTGTATGAGGGGGGAGAGCGATGAAAATTACGATAGAAAATTGGGTCGCAAATACTGAAAGTTTGAGAAGCACTGAGTTAAATGTTGAGTTTTTCAAAGCGGAAAAGTTGTGAAAACACTGAGCCTTCTGAAGTAACTAGTTCAATGATAAAGTGCATCATCTGTTCAAATTGATTTGGTTTTTTATGAACGTTGCACTCTAAAAGAACAAGATGGCTATTTGCGATTGAGCTTGCATTTTTGAACCTCACTCAAGTAACAAGGATGGTCATCTGATCTGGCACCCCATTCTTTCAAGTTCCCACTACATAAACGTAACAATTTTAAGCCACTCAAGATTTAATGTGCATCAGCTCCTCTACACGGCAGTGGCACCAGAATTTGAATTTATGACACACCAAACGCGTGTTAATGACCATGACCATTCGTCTATAGCAGACACCCAGCCTCATTAAAAATAACACCGAAATAGCTTAGTAGCCAAGTTGGTCTGACTCAATTCGCAGAACCAAAAGAGAAGCCGTGGAAAAATGAGAAAATATGATCCAAATTACCTCACATGTTTTGAAAGTGAATATTTATTTGTAACTTTCTGCAGTGTTAATTTCAAAAACCCTCAGGCAATTCTGTTTTAGTGCTTATTCTAGTCAAAATAGAAGCTCCCTTCAAAGAGAAGTGCTTGACGAAGCAAGAATAATAAAATTCAGTTTTCACAATAATGCAAAATATTCCTTTAATTAGAGGAAGTTCGGGTGGAAAGATTGTTCAATTCAACTGAATGAAACGAAAACTTAAAATGAAAGTAATTTACCGAGAATTTTTCTTTTTCTAATAAGTAAGCAGAATTATTTTCCAACTTAAAATCGCTGAAAATAAGATTTATTATATACTTCACCAAGATAACATAAAGTATCACCTTTTAATTTATTTTGTTAGTGATTCCTTAGAAATTAAAACAAATGAAGGATAAGTTATTTTGTTTTCATATAAATTTTTGCATGTACTAATTAAATATTTGTGTACTTTTGATCTGAGTAAATAATGGATATTATTCAACCCTTCCTTACGTGATGATGGAAATTTCCATCAGAACATTTAGTGAACAAAAAATTTTGCTCAAAACAGATGTACTGTAAATCGGTTGCTGCTAACATTTTTTTTCACGGTTATTGCTTTATAAGGAACGTGGCTGTCAAAAAAAAAACCAAATTTCACAATTATTATTGTAGGATTGAACTTGTCATTTCCGTTGCTTGGTGTGGTTGGAAGAAAAGCGTTCTATTTCTGGATTATTTTTTTTTAAACTAATCTGAGATTCTTTTTCTAATAAAAGTGATAATGGGTGGAAAAATGTTTTGTCTTTTATGTGGTTTCTGTTATTTCCTGTGCAATTTATATCGAATATCCCAACTAATCTTCCTAAAACCATGTGGCAGAAATTTACTTCACTATGTACTTGTTTCACTTTTAATGTATGGCGACATGTTTTTTACAATATGTTAATTTTATTTTATTTTTTAGAGAAATTTAGGACATTGAAAGTTACTTGAACTAGTTAGAAGGCGGTTGGCGATCAGAATATGGCCTTGATGACGAAAATTCTGACCACGAGTACCGCGATGCAGGTGAAATAATAATAATAAAACCATATTTTTTCTTAAATCTAAGCAGCACTATTTTTCCAGTGTTAATGCTACTGAAAATTGGGTGTGGCTTAGATTCGAAGACAAAGCATTTGCTGGATAGGGGAACTTCTGCCCCCCCCCTCATTTCAAAAGGTAAAATGTAATTGTCCGGTCCGGCCACTTGCATCAATAACTCATCTCATTCCGTAGTTGATCTCCAGTATTTAGTCTATTCTAAACATCGTTGTCCGCTCGTATACAGGAGCAATGTGTGTTTTTTATTTTTATTTATTTATTTTTTTTTTTTTTTGCATACGCATTTTTTTAAGGTACGTGACTACCCAAAATTCACCATTTCGGTCAAAGTTTTCGAACGTTATTTTATGTTTTTATTTTATAGCCCATACATTAAAATACACTTTATTTTTTGCTTCTGCAATATTTACAATATAGTTATAGCTTAATTATTAAACCGGGAATGAAGTTTAAAAACCGGAAGTATGTGTTTAAAGAGGCACAAATATGTAAACAAATAGTTTGAAGGACTTTTTTGTGACTTTTAAGCAATGAAAATGTCATTTTTACATATTTACTTTAAATAGAGATCAACGTATCATTTAGTTGTTTATTTATATATATATATATATATATTTATCTGGTAACTGTATTTTTTTATTCAAGGTTCTTTTATTGCATGACATTACAGCAGTTCTTTTGCAGTTGGCTTACATTGTTCTTGCTAAAGCTTTTTTCCTTATTATTACTAATTTCTTGACATTTTTTCTGTTTATACATTTACTTTATCTAATTTTAACCTTTTTTTCATTATTAATCATTTCAAAATGCTGAAAGCTAGATCGAAAACATTTAAAAGAACTTTTTTTATGGTAACAGATGTACCAAGTCAACACTAAAAAATAATATTCCTTCTGCAAGTGCAGCGAAACTTGGTCCATTTGAAAGTTTTGAAGAGAGAGAACCTGAATTTTTCAAGGTTCTAAAGTGAGTAGAATAATTGATTTCCAAACTCTTTATTTGGAATAAATTTGAGTCTGTGTTATCCAGAATGTTGTACAGGATTGAAATTGATTGAAGACCCTAGAGAAGTACTTTGCTCAAACTTGTCTGTATTTTGTAAATGTGCATTCCTAGCTGAATTAACAATAACATCTACAGAGAACAGATGGAAGTTGTAGGAACATTCAGAATTTTTTTAAAATATGTAGTTAAACTAGAACACCAAATACTATAGGGATGGTAATTCGAGGGTCTTTTTGCAAGTGAAGTATATATGTACGAGGGCAACTCTAGAATTTTTGAGATACGCGCAGACGAGTAGTTATAAAAAAAAGTATCGATTTAATTAGAAACGACAAAGTAATTTAACACAACAGACGAATTTTACTGAATTTTTCAAGTTGCTTAGCGTAGACTAAATTTTAGACAGAATAGAAACATGGAATTGCTGCGAGAACATTATCGTACTATGATTTTCCATGATTTTAAGGCAGGATTAAATCAAGAGGAATGCTCTCAACGGCTGCAAGGAGCATTTGGTGATGAATCTCCATTTCGAGCTACTGTATTCAGACAGTTTAAAGAATTTTGCAGTGGTCACAATACTATTCAGAATGAAGAACAAACAAAAAGGCCGTGGCCAGCAGTAATCCTGGATAATGTGTCTACAATACGAAAACTGTTTATGGATAATAATCGCTGTACCTACCAAATGATACAGAAGGAGCTTATCATTGGATCCGCAACCATACACAAAATTATTCATGAAGAATTACGTATGAAAGAAGAAATTGCTGTTGGGTTCTCCATAATCTAACTGAGCATCAGAAAGAGGAGCGTGTCAGAATCAGTAAGGAAACCTTTAAATTACAAAATGAGTGTGGCCATCGCATCATTTCTAAAATTGTAACGGGTGATGAAACGCGCGTACATACCATTTTTTGGCTTTCCAACACGTCAAGAAAACAAAATATGGGTCTTTGAAGATTATCTCAAGCCGACAATGGTGAAAAGACAACGTACAATGAAAAAGTTATGTATGGCGTTTTCTTCAGAAGTAACGGAATTAGTCAAAGCCATCAAGTTGGAAGAACAGAAGACACTAACAGCAAACTGGTATACCATTAAATGTCTTCCAGAAATTCTCCAAAAAGTTAATGTTAGGGGACTAATGCTTCACCATGGCAATGCATCTTCTCATACACCGGATTAATAGTTGAGTTTCAAAAGCAAAAACAAATTAAAGTGATAGAACATCCACCTTATTCTCCGGATCTAGCTATGTGTGAGTTTTGGCTATTTTTGAATCTAAAAAAGAACTTACATGAACGTCGCTTTTATTCAGAAGAAGAGATTGATGTGGCTATAAATGCATTTTTTTTCATTAATTCTAAGAAATGAATGGTTTAAGGTAGGGGTGGGCAGACTTTTCCAGGGTGCGGGCGACTTCTGATATTTTCAAGGATGTCAATGGCGCACACAAATGCGGGGGAGGGGTTTACGGGTTCGGACCCTCCCTCTCATAACCCTTCATTTTCTATCGATTCATTATAGTCCCATGTATATAGTATGTAAAATGTAATTAAGTATTTGATATTAGTAATTTTTTTATTTATTAATATTAATTATTTATTCAGTAATTTATTTTTTGCTGTTTTTTGTTCCCGACAATCGAAAAAATAAAAAAAAAATATGTTTGGCTGCGTATTGGGGTATGATACGAGAATGGTAGACCTTCAAACCTCAAACCCTTCCCTTTAAAAGTTATTGTGTACGTCACTGCCCAATGTCGTAGGTGTGATGAAGTAAGGCAAAGAGGTTGTTTTTTTACTTAATAATAAGTACGTAATATGTGCGACAGAACTAAAATAAAAATAAAAACTTTTAAAACCGCGTTTAAAGCTAAACGCGATACAAACTTAATAATAATAGCTCCAAATATAATTGTATCAAATGATACATTTATTATCAAACACTTCAATATACATTAAAGAAATAAAATATTTTTATCTGAAGTTAGTTTTCGTAGTTATAGTCAGTGTAAGGCTTAGTCTGCGTGCTGTCAGCCAATCTTGAATTTTCCGTATATAATTATTAACTGGTAAAATTTTTAGGCGGTCACCCCAAAATGTCTCGGCGGTCCACCGGTCAATCGCGATCGACGTAATGCCCACCCCGGGTTTAAGGTATTTAATCTGTGAAAAATTCATCTACAAAAGTGCATTGATGCTGGAGAAGACACTTTGAATACTAAAATTTTGTAAGTATAACTTTAAAAACTTAGGAGTGTTTCAAACATTTCAGAGTGACCTTCGTATAAGGAGAGCCCAGTCATGAAATTTGAACACATAGTTCACATACAAAAAAAAGTAGGCTGACGGCCAAGAAACTTTTTAAAAATACAAAAGGATTTGATTGAAAGGGAAAATTAAATAACCGAAAATGTCAATCGTTATTATAGACAAAACTCTCCAAAAAACAGCAAAAGGCTAAAAAATCCAAACTTTAAAAATGATGCTAAACAGAGCTTGAGCTATAAGTATGGGGAGTTTTAAAAATGAGCAATGAGTAGAATATTTTTAATTTTGTGTCAAAATTTTGAATGTGTTTTGCGATAAACTGTTTTTCAATAGTTTTCTTCACGATAAAGCTCAATATACAAAATATTTTTAAGTTATTGAATCGAAATTTTCAAAACAAGTTTTATTTAATTCTATCTGTGTTATGAATCAAAATGTAATATTTATGTATATATTATGTACTTTGTTGCTTTTTTATGAAAAAGAGCATTAATTTTTTAAAAACCAAGTTTTTACATAACATTTGGCAAATTTAAAAACACTTTCAAAATTATTACAAATCTTGGAATTCCTAATACAGATAAAGATGTTGTTTATGTGATGCATATAAATATTATTTGAATACAATTATCCGAATTTTGTGTAAAAGATTTGTCGTAACTGCAATTTCTCACCAAAATTTCACTAAAAATTACAATTGTTATAGTCAATAAAACTCTCCAGAGAACAGCAAAAGGGTAAAAAAAATTTCAAAATTAGTTAAACGGGAAACTAAAGAGAGCTTGAGCTATAAATATAGTACGTTAAAAAATTAATTTAACAATTAGTAGAAAATTTCTCATATTATATTAAAATTTTTAAATGCATTTTCTGAGATGCTATATTTTTGAATTTTTTCTTCATGGTAAAGTTGACTACAGGATTTCTTTTTAAGATATTGAATTGAAATTTTCAGAAAATAATTTATTTAGTTTTCCCTGTATTATAGACTATAATCTAATCTCTGTGTTTATATTTATGTATTTTAATTGCACTTTTTGTGAGAAAATAACATTTTTTTTGCAAAAAAATTGAGTTTTTTAATAGAAAAATTTAAAAATTTAAAAAATTTTCAAAAGTATTGCCAATTGTATACCTCTAATCACACATTATTTATGCTCTGTATAAATATTACTCAAATATAAATTAGAATTTTCAATACTAATGCAATTTTTCACTAAACTTTCACTCAAAATTCCCAATATATCCAAAATTATTTTTAATTTAGTAGAAATTTTATTTTAAACCTTAATTTTATGTCCCATTTCATATAAAAAGAAGTTTATTTAGTTGAAAACTCTTATATATTTCAAAAAGAGTGCTCCGAAGGTTGTCACATACCTTAATTACCAAACATTGAAGATATCGTTAATATGATCTAGACTAGTTCACTATAACGCAATTACGAAAACGGGAAGCAATTTTATTTGCAGAGAAAAAATAAATATACGTCGGAGTCCACTAAAAATTTAATGCTGTTGAAACAAACATAAGACGATACTGTAAGCAAAATGAAAGAATTTTTCCTTACAAATGTTCAACACTCCTTTAATATTTCTCTACTTTCTCCTAAAATACCGTCTTTTAAAATAATGATGCACAAGAAACGTATTAGATGGTACAAAAAATGACTTCGTGTGGGAAAATGGTGACGGTGGCACCAATTTCGAAGTCACCTGTGACAATGGAAGTGACGAATCGTTTCCAAAACATGATACTGATGGTGAGAATAATTATAGGTGAATGTTATTTGAAAGTTTTAGTACTGGTAAAATAAATTAATTTTAGCTTTTCATTATTAATCATTAATTTTTTTTCAATTTCTTAAGTATTAGATACTGATGAGCATAATATATATATATGCACATTTTTTTAAATATTTTTTCTCAAAAACGTGCAAGATATTTGGGGTGCTGCTGAGAAACGGTGGTGGCTTAGATTCGAATAAATGCGGTTTTTGATTTTTAACTATCATCAGAAAAAAATTATATTATATTTTATTTATTTTGTACTGAGCTTAACATAAAAATTTGCATGATGTAAGGATATTTCCCTTATACTGCTTTTTATTGATTTCATATGATACATTTATACTTGAGTCATCATATTAAAAACATTGAATTTTATACATTTAATCTAGAACATAAATCTAATCACCCTAATTTATTTCACGAAAAATAAAACAATCATGAAACAAGTAATACAGAAGAAAAATTAAGTCAATTTCTACTTTGAATGAATGAATAGAAAGTATTTTATTAACGATTGAAAACTTGAAGAAGATATACACAAGTGTAAGAAATTAAGAGAATTTGCCTATTTTATTGAATTCTTTCAAAAGAACTGAACTAAATGGAAAACCCCAGCTTCTAGATGAAAATGTAAATCTTGTACGACAAATACTTAATCGTACACGAGTTTGTAGGCGGAGACAACAGAAAAACAGGCTTTATAAGTGGGTGTAAGTTAAGACGTACTTCGTTCTCCAGCCCAAATCGGCGAATTTCTTGGTGTTATTTTGAAGCAGTCGGTTGAAATCGAATTGTAACAGTAAAAATGAGTAACCAACAATATTTAGATGATGGAATGAGGTGGCTTATTGTAGGGAGACTAGAAGCTGGCCAATGTCAAGACTAGATCTGTAGAGAGTTCAATTTAACGCCCAGCGTTGTGTGTAACTTATGGAAACAATTCCAGGATACTGCATCCATGGGGGGGGACCTGAGCAAGGAAGGTCGACCAAGATCCATGACGTACAAAGAAAATGGCATTTGTTCATTATAGCGAGGCGTAACTGATGGGCTACATCTTCTCATCTTTCTTGTTACTTGTATGCAGACACAGGAACCAGTGTATCAAGGGGAACTGTGTCAAAGTACTTCATGAGAGAGAGTTATTTGACAGAAAACCTACTGTTTGCGCCCCACTTACGTCTACGAACCGGAGAGTCTATTTAGCATCGTGCTTAAAGTATAGAAATTGGAGTATGAATCATAGCGCGACCGTTCTGTTCTCTGATGAGCCCCGTTTCAGCCTCAACATCTATTCTCGCCTTACGTTCATATGCAGAGAATGAGGGACCCGCGTTACCTACACTCCAATGTCCGATAAATCGAGAATTATGGTAGAGGAAGTTTAATGGTCTGGACAGGCATCAGGCTGGATGGCTGTACACCTCTCCATGTCCTTGAAAGAGTTTCTGTGTTTAGTGTGCGGTATAGAGATGAGGTCTTGGAGCCCTATGTTCTCCTTTTGAGGGGTGCATGTGGCCCCAAATTTATTTTATTGGACGATAACAAGAGTCCACACATAGAGCTCTTCTGGTCAACGATTTTCGAGAGAGTAAGGATATTTGCCGTATGGAATGACCAGCAAGGTTTCCATACCTCAACAGTATTGAGTATGTCAGATGCGCTCTAGGGAGGGCAAAGGCAACTCGCACCCCCCTACCGAGAACCATCCATGAAATCAAAACAGAGTTGCTGAACGAGTGGGAAAAATTGCCTCAAGAACTGATAAACTACATTACTTCAAGTATGACATCACGCTGCGAGGCCTGTATAGCTGTGAAAGGGGGTGAGCATACCCGCTATTAAACCTTTCCTTTTGTTTATTTTGCAACCACTGTTTTATACCTTCCAGCTCCAACGAGTGTTAAGCTCAATTATTGCGATTGTTGAATGGTTATTTTTTTTGTACAGTATCTATGCATGTACATATCAAATTTCATTAAAATCAGTTCAGGAGCTCTAGAGATAATAGATAAAGTCTGAAAGTTCTCTTAATTTCTTACACCAGTATATATATATATATATATATAGCAACTGTCTTGCCAATTTATATTTACATTATTTTGAAAATACTTTCACAGACAACTTAGAATATTACCTTTTTCGTTATATAGATGATATAATCATTTTTTGGCAAGCAAGACAACTTTAAACCTAATATTAATTTTTATCCACAATATCTTAATTTAATTCAGACAAATAGTAACATTTATGAAGCAAACTTTCTTGATGTAGAAATTAAATTAAAAGATAGCAAAATAGTTACTAATTTTTGTGATAAATGAGAAGGCTTTAATTTCAATATTATAAAAGTACCACATTGGGAGAGTAATGTGCATCTTTCTATATTCAGAAATATTGTTATTAATTACACACTACGCAATAAATTTCTAGTTTCAAATAAATCGCAAAAAAAACCTGTAAACATTTTACTAAATACTGTTTAATTCAAAAATACCCAATTAATTTTATTAATAGATATTTGAATAAAGAAATTCTATATTGTAAAGATTAAATTAGCATATTTTTAACAGGTTATTATTTTAGACTTATTATTATTCCTAGATAGTTTTAGATACCCCCTTTTTTAGTTTTAGATAAATTTACTTTTTTTAAAAATATTTTTAAATTTATTATAGCTTTTAAATTATATTATCTTAGAGTCTCTAAGATAATGGTAGTATGTTTGCAATTCATATTTTATTATTTCTATTCTTTTCATACTTTGGTAAGTGCTACTTTTCAGCCATTGCTTTGTTTTGAATTTGTATTTGGGTCCAGAATCTGACAATAACTTGTTTATTGTTCTCAGATTTAGCGCGGGCTCTGCATTTCTGTATGCAATTTTTAGGTAAGTTACCTTTTTCTCATAATGGATTTAGATTTCCTATCCATTATTTCCAATAGATTTTTGCTCGGTATTAGTAACAGAAAAAGGGGGAAGGTTGGCTGGCCAAAAAACATATTCAACCCCACTTTTATATAGAGAAATTTTTTTAAGAGAAATTTTTTTGTATATAAGCTGTCCTAAGTCAGCAAGTTGATAATACTGTAGCATCCATTCTTTTATATTTTTATATCTAACTCTGTTATTTCAATTTTTCATATCTCCTTTTAAATTCTGTTGTCTGGTTATCTTGCAATTACAATTTTTTTTCAGTTTTAATCATGTTAATTCATCTCTCTCTTGTAGAGAAAATTTGATTATATATATATATAATATATATATATATATATATATATACATATATATATATATATTATATATATATATATACAGGGTGTTTCATAAAATGATGGGAGTAACTTTAAGGGTTGATAGTACACATCAAGACGAGTAATAGTAAATAGGAAACCAAGTGTCCCAAACGTCTTCCGAAGGAGAAAGGCGCCATCAAAGTTTAGGGTCCTAAATTTCAAATGATGATAAAAAACGGGAAAATGGATCGATTCATTTGCGTTTTCACTAAAATCATTCTTTAAATTAGTATTTTCATTAAAAAAAGTTTTAAAGACAAAGTTAAAAAAATGCCGTTGGAGGGCGCTCTAGACTTTGGCGTACCGAACAACTACCTTTTACCAGTATTTTTTTATTTTGTTAAATGTTTACAAAAGCTTAGATTTTAACTTGAATTTTGAGCGCAAAATTGAAACCATCGGGAGCGGTTAAGTGGCGCAAATGTAACCGCGTTTAGGGAGGAAAATTGAAATGCTCGTATGTAATGATCAAAATAAAAAACGATAAAGCAAACTTTAAGAGGCGATAGTACAACATAAAAACAATCAACTTTGATTAGAAAATGCATGATTTGAATTCAAACGCAAACGTGTTAGAGAATCTTCAAATTTTATCCATGCAAGCGTTATAGCTGCAAGTTTCTGGAAGAAGAACATGAAATTGTGATATGGGGAAGAAGAAGTACGCATATGCAAATTGTTATTAAGATAAAAGCCACTGACCCGAGTGTGCAAGTGTAAATCACGTACAAACGTAACGAAAAATGTTGCCCTTCACTAATCAAGAAAAAGGCTGATATGCACTTTCATCTACGGAACTGCAAATGGAATGGTGCAGAGGCGCGACGATTGTACGGAAAAAAGTTTCTCAACAGGTGGTTGCCCAATGATAAAACATTTGTGCGCTTGCTCAGACAGTTGTGTGAGACAGGATCCTTTTTTGGTGCACGTTCAAATGCAGGCCGTGCGAAGTCTAACAGAACGGTAGACTATGGAAGAAAAAATTCTGGATATGGTGGCTGATCATCCAAATACAAGCACGCGAGCAGAGGCTAGTCAAATTGAAGTATCACCCTCCACGACATGGCGAGTACTAAAGGATGAAAGTATGCATCCTTTTCATGTCCAACGAGTCCAGGAACTGACTCAAAGGGATTTTTCCTCGTCGAATGGATTTTGCTCGCTGGTATCTGCAGAAGAACACCCTAAATCCCGATTTTGTTGCAACTGTGCTTTTTACAGATGAATGTACATTTACACGTGATGGTACATTAAACACCCACAATTCCCACCAATGGGCAGATGTAAATCCACATGCGTCTTCTTCACATGCATATCAGCAACGATTTTCCATAAATGTTTGGGCAGGAATAATTGGTGACCATCTACTTGGACCTTATCTTCTGCCAGAACGCCTGGATGGAAAAAAATATCTTACCTTTCTGCAACAGGTGCTACCGGAAATGATGACAGATGTTCCCCTCATATCCGGCGAGTAATGTGGTTCCAGCAGGATGGAGCACCAGTTCATTTTGCGCCAGAGGTGCGAAATTATCTAAACGCAACCTTTCCAAATCAATGGATTGGGCGAGGTGGTCCTGTCCCTTGGCCAGCGCGATCGCCCGATCTTTCATGCCTGGATTTCTTTTTGTGGGGACACCTGAAGAGTCTTATGTATGAGACTCCTATCGAATCCGCAGAAGCACTCGTCGCCAGACTTTCGGCAGCTGCAGGAGAGGTGCGCGATACTCCTGGTGTGCTTCAGAGGGTTCGTGAACCCCTTCTTCGCCGTTGTACCGCATGCATCGCCTCTAATGGTCAGTGTTTCGAACAACTATTGTAATCATTTCTAATTAAACTTTTTTTTATAACGTAAATGTTCTTTGTTTCCTTTTTGTCTCTTAAAACGAAATCTGTTTCAGCGCCCTCTATCACCTGCGGGTTAAAATTACGAGTATGATTTCTTTGATGAATGTTACTTGTTTTGGTGTTGTACTATCGCCTCTTAAAGTTTGCTTTATCGTTTTTTATTTTGATCATTACATACGAGCATTTCAATTTTTCCTCCCTAAACGCGGTTACATTTGCGCCACTTAACCGCTCCCGATGGTTTCAATTTTGCGCTCAAAATTCAAGTTAAAATCTAAGCTTTTGTAAACATTTAACAAAATAAAAAAAATACTGGTAAAAGGTAGTTGTTCGGTACTCCAAAGTCTAGAGCGCCCTCTAACGGCATTTTTTTAACTTTGTCTTTAAAAACTTTTTTTAATGAAAATACTAATTTAAAGAATGATTTTAGTGAAAACCGCAAATGAATCGATCTATTTTCCCGTTTTTTATCATCATTTGAAATTTAGGACCCTAAACTTTGATGGCGCCTTTCTCCTTCGGAAGACGTTTGGGACACTTGGTTTCCTATTTACTATTACTCGTCTTGATGTGTACTATCAACCCTTAAAGTTACTCCATCATTTATGAAACACCCTGTATATATATATATATATATAGGGAGACAACATTGAACTAATAGTGGGATTTGAAAAAGAGTATGATTTGTATTTATTTTTGTAACAATGCACTCCCGGTTTGGCGAGATTGGTTGAAAAACCTGTTTTCGATGCCATATTTTGTCATTGTTTTAACATGTACATTGTTACAGCAATGGAGACGTATCTAATTTGGCGTCGAAACCTGTAATTGATGAATTAATATTTCATTATTTTATTTACGATTGATAATTTAAACATGATATATATATACATATATAGAAAAAGAGTGAGTTAATAGTAGAAATTGAAAGAAATGTTTTAAATACTAGGAAAGTTATCAGAAGTTATAGCTATTTTCGGGCCACTGTTCTTGATAAATGTACATGTTGGTTCCATATAAAGATTGTTTCAAAATTTGGGCATTAATGTGCTTGTAAGTTGGAAAATATTCCATAGAAACTGTGTTTTTAATTTTATTTTTTTTTTTCAGTACGGAAAATTTTACTTTTTTCTTTATATTAAATACAAGTCCTTTTAAATTTTTATTAATTTATGATTGTTTGAATAAGTTTTAAAATGAGATCACCTTATGAGTAAAAATTAATATAATAGTTCAAAAATTAAATTTTATTCGTGTTCGTCTTATAAAGAGTAAAATAGTTGATATGTTAAATGAAAGATTGGACAGGATGCAATATATTATATTTTTTGGTCCGGAAAATCAAAATGAGAAATTAAAGCCCTAATTGGTTAAGAAAAAATAAATCCGTAAGAAAAGAATTATGTAATAGCAGAAGAAAAAGGATTAGAAGATTAAAGCACACATTATTCTTTGGTTCTAGAGAATTTTAATGAAAATTCCAGACTACAAATCCTAGGTGAGCTGTATCGATCTATACCTCAATAGTGGGTTGTAAAAATAGACTAACGTAAGTAGCCTACATAAAAATAAGCTTTAAAACAACCTGCTAAGATGTTCTATAAATATTAAAGTCCCCCTTTCGTATTCTAGAATTTCTGAAGAACAAAAATTGCAAAATGGGAAAACGACTGTTCGAGTCCATTTTTATATTCCTACTAATATCATCTCTTATTATGGAATTTGCTACTCAGAATACTGAAAAAAGTATGGAATTAAAGGTGATCGATGCAGATCTAAAAGTCAAAAACATTCGAAATTAATTTTATAACACAGTTTAAAAAGTATGAATTGAAAAAAATCATTTAATAAGCTATTTTATTGTTTATAATGCTAAATTTCATTTATTCAATATTTTAAATGAAGTTTTATTATAATTCGGTTTAACTCAATTCAGTTTAGAAATTTAAGGTTAAAATATTAGGTTTTTTATTGATTAGAATAAAGTTAAAATGCATTTTTTTTACTTATCCAATCTTATGTAATCAATTTTTAAGAAACTCTTTTGTTGAATTTGTTTTATTTCTGTTACATTCACAAACATAGTTTACATTTTTAGTTTCAAAGAGGTTTTTTAAAAAATAATTTGCCCACAGTTAATTCTACAATTTTAACTATTAAACTCGTTGAACTCAATTTATCATTCGCACTGAGATTATTTTGCAAATATTTCTGAAACGTACTTTCATTTCTTAGTTATTTTAATTTATTAACAAAAGCAAAACCAAGTGTCTGAAAAAATGTGAATTATACATTTGAGTATAGCTATTATCTTTCAAATAATAAAAATATAAGCAGCATCAATGTTGTTTTTTACTTTTTAATGAAATAAAGTATTTTCTATAACTAAATTTATTAAATTTCCTTTTTTGAGCAAAATGATAAAGACAGTAATTATAGATATATTAAGTCTTCGAAAGCTACATCTGCTAAATGAGAAACCTTCCTTTTTCCAATAGTATCTGCTCATGTATATAATATTTTATTATTAATAATATTCTGGGAAAATTGAATATGTATTTTATACAAATGTTATTTAAATTAAATTAATAAATGTGTTTTTTATTCTTAATGCATAGATGAATGTTATTTCTTAAATAGTTTATTAAAAAGAAATTAGAAAAGGATTAGTGATACATTGGTAATAGTCCGAATATATAAGAATATAATAAAATATTCGGTCTTTCATGTAGGTATTCGGTATGTGTTGATATTCACCTGTGTGAGTGTCGACATTTTCCAATTACGTACATTTACAGTAACATAAACATACCATACGTTTGTGAATGTGTGTGAGTTTGATACAGTCATTTATATCTAGAAAAAATAATTAAGAGCTTAGAGTTAACTATTTTTCTGTAAATGTTCTTTAAAGATTTAGTTTAATTAAGTTGGAAAATTTACATCATTAAAAGTCAGACTATATGGTTTAAATAGTAAAACTAACGGGAGGATGATCGAATAAATTTCTGCAAAAGAAAAAAAAATACAGAGATTTGAAAAATTTTGAAATCCACTTTTATTTAATCTATAAAGTTTAAAAAATTAAATAGTGGTAGATAATGAGTAATAAAACGTAGAATTAAGGAATGCGCAGAATTAGGTTAAATGTTGAACAATAGAATTGAATATCAAGTTTATGTAAAATATATTTTAGTCCTAATCAAGTACATCGAAGAAAAACATCAAAGTAATGCAAAGAAATATGTATTTCTTATTTCAGTGTAATCTGTAGATTATTTTCAGAGGGTGTTTTTTTTCTCTTTCAGAGACATAAATGTGTTGAAGTGTACATTTGGGTTTAGGATTATACCTTCACATTATTTGTACAAAACTTATTTTTATGAATGAATTTTTTCTCAATAAAGGTATACATAAATCTTTTATATACATTTCCGTATAAAATAACCAATATATCAATATTGATAAATAACTATTCATATCAAATGATTTTCGATTAACGACGAAATCTAAATCTTATCATTTTGGCTTGGTTCACTATGCAAACAATAGTCCGTAATTTCAAATTATTACAATCAGAGCTTTAACATAATATTCTTTCAGTTAAATACAAATTTTGGTTTAAATAAAGCAAATATTACCTTTTCTTTACTATACAGTTTGTTAAATATGCACAAAAAAAAATAATAAAAAGGTTTACTGATTTACAGAAAAAAGTTCGCATGTATTTGGTAGCAGCAAAATAATAATTGATCCGAAGTAAAACAGGGTCATTATTTTCATATTTGACAAAGATATAAGTATTAGAAAACTTTAGAGTAAAAAATAAAAAACGAGTCTTACAGTAGTCGCATACAATGTGTAACATCTTATATGTTATCGTGGTAAAAAAATACGCAATAGTAACTTAAATTCTAAAAAAAATAATGAATCCGGTATGATTGGAAATAATATATTCTAACGAATAATTATATATCTTTAATGAAAATTTATTTAACACAAGGAGTAATGCAATTTTTTATCAAAAATAAATATTCTTGGTGAATTTAGGGAACTGCGGAGACAAAAGTCTAATGATAACCAAAATATGATACATATACTTGTGCTTTCAGAGTACACTCATGGGGGGGAAAAAAAAGCGCACCAAGAAAGAGTCGTCAAAATGAAACGAAATTTTACATACGTAATGACTACTTTAATATAAGTAAATGATTAGAAAATCAAAGAAAAAGGATCATTTATTTCAGGGGAAAAGGCAAAAGAACGGAGGATTGAATACCCTGTTGAAACCCCTCTAGCGCGAATCCACGATGCGATACGATCGGGCATTAAGGCATACAAGTTCTGTATGATGTCTTGAGACATATTTCGTTCCATTTTTGCTGTAACCTTGCCTCTAGTTCATTCAAACTCGTGAGATGCCCAACTCGCCATTCCAAATGATCCCAGATATGCTCAATTGGAGTCAAATCTGGGAATCGAGCAGGCCAAGGAAAGGGTAATAACAGTACGGAGACAGTCTTGTGATACCCTTGCCGTGTGAGGCCCAGCATTGTTTTGTTGAAAAATGGCTCCTGGGAGCCGTAGCATGGGTGGACACATGTGGTTGCAGGATGTCATGGACATACCACTGGGCTGTTATGGTGCTAGGGAACAATACTAGGGGTGACTTTGTATTGTAAACAATGGCACCCCATACCATTACACCAGCTGTGGGAGCGGTAAGCCGCTGTAAGGCAAAGGCAGGATTGCGGCATTCACCACGGGGTCTCCACACAGGAACATGATTGTCTTCAATGCTGAGATTGAATCTTGATTCGTCGTTAAATACGACCTGGTTCCATTCCGCTGCAGACCAGTTTAATCGTGCGTGACACCACTCCAAACGGAGGCGTCGATGGGTGGGCGTCAAGGGCAGTACACGTAATGGGCGCCGCGATTCCAAATGTCCTTCAGCCAGGTGCCTTCGTATGGTTCGAGAAGACATAGGGGTTCCTAGTGAAGGTGCTTCCTGTGCCTGTATGGTGGCCGATGAAGCAGTTTGCTGTACGCGTGCATTTCATACAATGTGATGGTCTTCTCGACGACTGGTCTGTCGAGGGCGTTCTGAGTCTGCTCTTCGTGTAAATGACATCTCTCGGATCCACTGGTCCCAACACCTCCACACCACACAATAAGAGCGGGCCTAATTGACGAGCTACTCGCCTAGCTAACCACCCAGCTTCCATTATGCCGAGTGGCCGTGGTAGCTAAATGGTCTAGACATCGGATCATGGCTAGCGTGTCAGGAGTTCGATCCCAGTACCACTGAAGACCTGCCGTGTAAGGGGGCGATGCACGTTAAATCTGTCGAGATTTCAAACGTCCTCCCATTGAGGTGATGTGGTAGTTAGGAGAGGGGGGTGCCAGCTCAGGTGTCGTCTGCGTCACTTGAACATGGTTCAAAATTACGCGGACCGTCGCCAAAAGCCCTCGTGTAGCTGAACAGTGCGACGTAAATATTCACTCACTCCATCACGCTGATGATTCTCCCACTCTCAAACTGCGACAGCTGCTCATATTGTCTTCGAAAACGACGTAATGGCATATCTACCGCAGCTCATCCTTTGTAAAAGATTAAGCACATTCAAACAAGCTTTGGTTTTCTGTTTTATACTCCACGGAGAACGATGTTAAACGCCCTCTACCGGCTATACGTAATGCGCAATCACGCTGCATTTCTAATCATTTGCATATCTCCCCGACATGTATCTCATTCTATGTTTCGTTACGATCCCGCAATTATTTCTTGGTGCGCTAATTTTTTTGTCCATGAGTGTATTTGAAAACCGTTGAAAAATAGCATCATTAACAGTACCACTGTTAGTTGTCGAAACATTTAGATTTGTGTTCATTTCGAGCTTCAATTTATCATTCAAAAAAAAAAAAACTATCAGCGGCTCAGCCTCTGGCAAACTGAAGTTAACTTTAAAATCACCAGTCAAAATAATGGGAAGAGAGTGATAGTTTTTTTTAAAAGAGTGAACCACCTTTGGTGTATTTTAAAAGTACAAAATGCAGGAAATCTTTAATTTTTTTCAACCGTTTGTTTCCATGAAAGGTATACGACCACCGAAATCACTGTTTGACCATTTTCAAATAACCATTCTGCTGCATATATGTCCAAAATATCTTGCCTAACAATATCCAATCCACTTGTTTGACGATAAGTAATGTCCATATGAGGAGTCACAACATGTGAGTTGTTCTGTTTGCGATAGATCGCAACACCAGCTGCTCTGTGGCCCGGTCGTTTAAATTATGCAAAGCAATCAAAGTTAGGTATAGAAACACGTTCGTCATTATCTAACCACGTCTCTGTTAACATGAGTAACGTACAATTTTGTAAAATAACGTCGAAATCTGTTTGGTGAGCCCTCAGACTTTGACAATTGAGCGTAAGGATCTCAATTTTATCCTGGCTGAAGTCTAATAAGACTTGCTGGTATGTGCGAAGTTGATTTAGAGTCAAGCGCAAACGAAACCGAGTTTTTGAATTCGAATCTTTTTGATGTGTAACATCTTTCCTCTCGGTTGCTGGATATTTGTAAGAGTTATTTCGTCAAAAGGGACGGAAATGTGTAACAAAAAGTCGAGGAAGCGCGCGCTATTTGATTTGACCAATCAGCGCGCTTGGTGGTGTCTCTTCGCTACCCTCGCATAGGGGTCCAATTCTAGTAGCCATCAAGCCTCCAACCTTTTTTATATTGTTAAATTTAGCATTTCAACAGATGCGAATTCCAAAACTCGGTTTCGTTTTCTTGACTCTAAATCCACTTCTCACATACCACAGCAAGTCTTATTAAACTTCATCCAGAATAAACTTGCGATTCCTACACTTAATTGCCAAAGTCTCAGGACTCGTTGTGTATGAAATATGAGGTTATGTTTATATGTGTAAACTATATTAATAATTATATTTATTGTTAAGCGTCTGACAAAATTTATAATTCTTTAAAAAAATATGAGTAAGTAATATGGAACTACTCGATTAAAAATTTTTTAGTACGTATATTTCTCATACTTTAAGGTTAATTCTTGTTGCTGTGAATATAATATTTTTAACTGTGAGTAAAGAAATTTTCTTGATTAAAAAAACTAATTGATATCCCATACATCATTAGAATAAAAGTAGATGTAGCCGATGGATAATCTAATGGAACTTACAGTCGTTTAAAACTTGTTGAGAAATGCGAAGCTGTCCTCCAGAGGAGTGAGTGAGTGAGTGAATATTAACGTCCCACTGTTCAGCTACACGAGGGCTTTTGGGGACGGTCCGCGTAATTTTGAACCATGGTCAAGTGACGCGGACGACACCTGAGCTGGCACCCCCCTCTCCTAACTACCACACCACACCAACGGAGGACGTTTGAGCTCTCGACAGATTTAACGTGCATCGCTCCCTACACGGCGGATCTTTAGTGTACTAGGATCGAACCCATGACAAACTAGCCATGATCCGATGCCTAGACCACTCGGCCACCGCGGCCACCCCTCCAGAGGAGAATGCAAACATTGATGTTAAAAGATTTTGGTTAACATTCACTGGCAGTTCTAGAATTGGCAAAAGACGAGAAAACTGGCTGCAAAATATATGCAAGACAAAAACATATGCAAAGACTACGTCCCCGTTGGTCGACGCAAAGCCTCTATTTATCTCTACAATAATCGAACTATCACTGCAAAAAGGAATCACTTTCACTGACGCCTGCTTATGCCATACTCTACACAAATCACAGGGTGGAGCATTCCATCAGACTGTTTATTCTTATGAAAAATCTCATCAACAACAGCTTGTCTACGTCGTATTATCACGGGTTACAAGCCTCGAAGGCTTTTTTATAGTCTCACCTACTCAAGACCATGTATTTTACCATGGACAAAAACTTTCTGGTACTACAGCGCCAATGCGAGCTGAACTCGAGCGTTTGACTCTAAATCCACTTCGCATAAACCAGCAAGTCTTATTAGACTTCACCCAGGATAAATTTGTGATTCTTAAAGCTCAATTATCAAAGTCTCAGGGCTCACCAAACAGTTTTCGACGACGTTATTTCCAAAAATTGTACATTACTCATGTTGGCAGGGACGTGGTTAGATAATGACGAACGTGTTTCGATACCTAACTTCGATTGCTGTGTACAAGTTAAGAGATTGGGCCACAGAACAGCTGGTGTTGCGAACTAGCGCAAACTGAACAGCTCACATGTTGAGACTCCTCATATGGATATTACTAATCATCAAACAAGTGAACTGGGTATTGTTAGTCTAGATACTGGGGACATAATGTGCGGCAGAATGCTTATTTGAAAATAGACAAACAGTGATTTCGGTGGTCGTATACATTTCTCCGAATCAAATGTTTAAAAAAATTAAATATTTCCTTCATTTTGTACTTTTACCATATATCGAAGATGGATCTTCTCTTTAAATGGAACTGTCACTAACTTCCCATGATTTTGAGTGGTGATTTTAACATTAACTTCAGTTTTCCAGAACCTGAGCTGCTCATAGCTTTTTTGAATGATGAGCTCAAGCTCGAAATGAACATAAATCGAAATGCATCGACAACTAACAGTGGTACTGTTATTGACGCTATTTTTCACACACAACGGTTTTTAAATACTTTGAAAACACAAGTATATGTGTCATAATTTAGTTATCATAAATTATCATTACCGCTCTTCCCCAAATTGAACAAGAATAATTATTTTTGATAAACAATGGCATTACTCCTTGTGTTAATTAAATAAAATTTTCATTAAATATAAAATTATTCGATAGAAAATTATTTCCAATCATACCCGATTCCTTTTTTTCAGATTTTAAGTTACTTTTGCGTACTTACCATGAAAACATGTCAGATGTTACACATCATATGCGACTACTGTAAGGCTCGCTTCTTTTTTAAATGATAATTTTAACAATATAAAAAAGGCTGATGGCTTGATTGCTACTGGAATTGGACCCCAATGCGAGGATAGCAAAAAGACACCACCAAGCGTACTGATTGGTCAAATCAAATAGTGCGCACTTTCCTAACTTCCTGTTACACATTTCCGTCCCTTTCCACGAAATCACTCCTACAAATATTCAGCAACCGAGAGGGAAGATGTTACACATCAATAATAATAGTAATTTCCATTGCTTAAAGCAAATGTTTTATAAGAGGAGTGAATTTAAGAAAAAAAAATAATTAAATTTATCAAACAAATGCCTTTTTTTACATACATGAAGTATAATGACGATGGAGCCATGGCTAAGGGATAAGGATGAATGCTAAGCTACATTAAAAAAACAGTTTTTATTAAAATTTTAAAACAATAATCTTAAAAAAATTAACTAACACAAAGGATGCAACAGTTTTGGAGAAAATACACATCAGGATACACGGCCACTGTGGTATCTCTGACTCGGTCAGTGGCGTAATGGAGAATATTAAGGCCCCCCTGAAATGTTAGATTTATGGACCCAAAACCAGACCTTACAAAGGGTACTTTCTTTGCTTCAGACAAGCTTTGGGTCCCCTAGAATCTCGGGCTCCCCGTGATGTGCGGGTTGCGGGGATGTATGTTACGCAACTGGTCTCGATTTGATCAAAAAATTCTAATCATACATGCAAAAATATGGAACTATTGTTTTCATAAGAACAGTAGAAGTTTTAGAATTTTATTAGAAGACTTTAGAACACCGTAGGTACTCTGTCAATGTTACATGTTTGATGAAAATTGGTGGCCCGTGAAATATAATTCCGATCATAGATTACAGATAAAAAAAAATGTACATAATTTACGAACGCGTAATTATAAACAAAATATTTTGCATTATTATAAATGAAAAACTACTAAAATAAAGGTATTTTACTTTGAAATTAATTAAATTAAGCAAGAACTGTGATTTGGAAAACATTATTTAGAAAATTGAACCTCAAATTCTGTAAAAAAAATTCTTTTTATTCCATTTTTGTACCTTAGATATCGTAAAATATGAAATTATAGATTAATCTGTAATTGGAAAATGCATTTTTTAATAACTAAATAACTTTTTAACTTCAAAAATAAATTACAGCTCATCGTGTTACATTTGGTGTTTTAATAAACGAATTTTTATTCTTCGTACATATTTTTTTTAATCTATGCATCCATCGCTCTCTTTCGTTTTCCTATGAAAAAAACCTAGATTTATGAAGTCAGGATAATGCATTTTGATATATGGAAAAGAAAAATGAAAATGTGTAAATTGTGAATTAAAAAAATCGATATATTTTACAGATTTTAGAAGAGTATTCTGAATTTTAATGAGTAGCTGATTCGTCAATAATGTTACTAAATAAACGTATTTGGTTAAATTTAATATTTTTCATCAGTTAATACTGACTACAATATTTTTTTACTGCTATAATGTAATTCGAGTACTTGTTAAGAAGAAAACAAGAATCACAAAACAAAAATCAAAAATGAAAAAAAAAATAAGCATTATTAAAAATAATGAGGTAAATTATGTTTCATGAGAACTCTAGGGAGTGATGAAGTGTTTGATTGCTTGTGAGATAGGCCATATACTCATTCTAATATGTTGGAACTGAAATGATTTAGAGTCTTGTTAATTCTAATAGCAGACTTATGAAACTGTAATCATCTTTTGTTTGTTCTTTTTAGAACTAGATTTTGTCTTAATAGGTGCCTTTTTCTGCATTTTTTATCTCACTTAAGCCTCGTATTTATCATCATTTTTTTTTTTTTTTTTTTTTTTGCTTCGTACGTTTTTAAGAGGAAGAATATTCAAATACTAAGGCAATGTTGAAATAATGATCTCTTGAAATAATGAAGGTGTATTCTCCTTTTCTACATTAAGTTTTCAATAAGTAAGCGATTATACGAAAAAAAAGATTGACTCTTTTATGAATTACCCCGAAAAAAACTAAATATATATTTATTGCTATGAGTAAGAAAATTTTAAGAGGAATGAATTACATTATTGCTTTTCTTAAATAAGCAAAGTTATTACTTTTTATTTGATTATAATTATTTTTGGAGTTAACTCCTAAAAAATTGGTTTTCATATATAGCCCCGGAGAGAAATATTATGAAGAGTTAAATTTGTACACACACAAGCATTAACAAAAAAGCATTATGAAGCGCATGCGCCAAGTTGTTGTCGGGTAGAAGAAGGACTACTTTTTTCACCTTTTTTTTAAATTACGATCATTCTTTCCTTACCGAAATCAGACAAAAAATAATTACGGAATCGGAAAGATCATTTATTTCGACACGATACGGTATAATTGTTTTTACAAAACAACGAAATTTTGCATTTCTTACGACTTTTTTCTGAAATGAGTTAATATCGACAATATTGAGTTTTTATTAAAGGAAGTTTTCAATTGTTCTGTACGGATTTCTTACTATTGTAATGTATCTAAATTCTGTACCAAAAAAAGTGCATACCTTGTCTCTTGTCTCTTTAGAATCAGTGATATAAAACATAAAATGCCAAAAATATTATTTTTTGCGATTTTTCAAAAAATACTCAAAATTTTAACTAAGCATTTAATAACTTCTTTATTAATAAAAAAATCATACGAAACTTTTTTCCAAGTGTCTAACAATGCTTTCCGTGTTTTATTCAAATTTAAAAGAAATGCTTAAAAATTACGGATTTTAAAAGAGTTTTTGTGTTTTTAATCTAATTACCTTTTTACAAGAAATCATTTACGCAGTTTTTTTCTTACAATTTTTGTTTAAAAATTACCTTTATTTGTTATTTATGTGAGAAATTTAGAAAATATATTTTAAAGACTATGCTTTCAAAAAAATTAAAACTTAAAAAAAATTCGCAATTTACGTTTACTAGCATTTCTCTTTTTAGTGTAATTGGCGTCGAAAACCGGTTTTCGAGCAAGCAACTTTCATGCCTTAGCTCTTTTGACTTTTAAGCTGAAATGGAATATAGTAGAGTTCTTTTAAAATAGTTATGTTTTTTTTTTTTGTAATTTTGAAATTTTTCATCTTTTTGTCTTTTTCATAAAACTATTTTTTAAAAAGAGTGCTTTTTCGTTTCCGGGTTCCTTTAAAATCCAATGAAAAAAATCGCTAAAATTGCGAAATTCCAATAATTATTAATTGTGGTAAACCTGTAATGAATTCAAGATTTTGAGAGGTTATGGCGCATGCGCAGAAAGACAAATCCCTCTACCTTACTCCTCCCCTCTTTTTTGCCACTTGCGCAACATTAAAATTACTATACAAAAATGTACGAAAACTTTAGAAGATAATGATTACAATGGCATTGACAACTATTATCAAGCTATTTACATAATATCGGATGAGGATTATACAAACATATTACGAGCTGAGATAACTCAACCTCGAGTATTTAATAAACTGTAACCTTCTGAAAAAATGGCATTTTTGTTTTCATCATTTTATACTTAACGTGATAGGGACTAATATGGATGTCCAATTCATCAATAAAGAATATTCATGCGCCCAGTACGTTGTTGATTTTATCAATAAAACTAACAGAGAAATCAGCATCACAGTATAGACGACCAAGCATTAAACGTGGGGGAGGTTTTTGTATCGGCATGTATCAAAACGTTGGCGATTCTCAACATAAGTTTATTGGGAATAAAGATGCCCAGCACGTTATTCCCAGTAAACTACTTTGGGAATAAACTAAAGACTAACTTTAGACTACTACTACAACTAAATCTACTTTGGAAAACATATGTGCCAGAGACGCACTTTGCCTAACGGTGAATCCATTGTTATCGTCACATTTTTATATTTCTGTCAATTAGAATGTTACTCACACCATAGATTTTATCCACGAGGCATTATTAGCATACACAGAATTGGGTTCGAAATTACCGAAATAACAGTATCATGTACTTCCAATCACACTTGACGGTGATTTCAATATTGATTTCGATCAAGATGGAGAATTGGGATTAGTCCAATTTTTAAAATCAGAGCCTAATTTGGATTTCGTTTCTGGTAGAGCACTAGGGACGATTAGGTATCGTAACAACCATTGATGCGATGTTTTCATGATTCATAAATCACATATCTACCGACGTTCATGTATCATACTTTAGTTTCCACAAGCCTCTTGTCACAGTGATTAATAATGTGGAGAGTATTAATGTATTTAATACTCAAAGAGTGAAATTAATTTTTAAGTAGATCAACATTCTTAACAATATACTAATGTACTATGAGTAACATAGATTTATGTATCATAATTGATGTATATTATATATACATATATTATTTTACTGAATCAATATGAAAAATAGGAATATAATAAAAAATGCATGCTTTCAGTATTACATGAGATGTGTTTATTTACCCTGTTTGCTTACTGTATATAATCAAAGGTTACTGTACTTCAGGAGTAAACTCCAATCGTGCGTCGGAGTCGACATACATAGTTTTTTCTTATAAATATGCTTAAATCAATTTCTATACAATATTTTGTATGAAAATTATTTATTTTTTTTTTATAAATATTATTTCCAAATCGTTTTTCTTCATTATTTTAATATATCTAATATCCTTTTTGATCACAGCATTTTAATGAAGATATTTTTTTTCATCAAAAACCAATTATATCTTCATCGCATTTTAAATAAAAATAGCCACATCAACATGTCCGTAATAAATCACTTGCTTTTTTTATATTTTGTGTTATTAACTTGTTAAGTGTCGCGGGGGTGTTTACGCGTCATGATCTGATGATGTGTTTAGTGCCCCGGAAGTGTATACTCGTACTTCCGAAGGACGGTTTTTTTTTTTTTTTTTTTTGTACTGGACTGCTCTGTTTAAAGCTAGTCCCAAGACTTTGGAATATAATAAATTTACTTTGAATATTTGCAAAGAATTTGCTTATTTCGGAGAAGAGGTGGGAATAGAATTTAAAAGGGTATAATCAAGTATAATCAAGGAACGAGGAAATTCACAACTAAACGGTTTTTCTTGTTTTTCGCTTGAATGTAATCTGTTTTATTCTTCATTTGATTTTCACGTAACATGTGTAGTGGGAGTTCTTTAGTTCTTTTTTTTTTGTATGAATACACTAAATGTGATGCTGGTGTATGTATCGAACCATGTTTCAAGATATATCCCGCTACAAAAAAAGTTATATTTTTTTATTATTATATTGTTACTCTAGACATTAATTTTTCTTTACTTTCATTCTATTATTTTATATTTTTCTTTCTTTTTAAAGCAAAATTAATTATTTTTTAGGTTGATAAACAGGCTTTTTATCCCCCCCCCCCCAATGAACCGCATAGCAATGCGCACCTGTTGAAAAACGGTGGCACTGTGGGGTGAATTTCGTAACTTTTTCGGGGCAGTTAAAGGGTTAAAATCTAATTTAATGTAACAAAAAAAAACACTTTTCAAAAACATTTTTTTTGTATTGCATTTGCGCTTTAGAAGATATTTCTACAGTTAATCTAGTGAATAGTTTTATAATTAAATTAACAATATAGGCGCAAATAACTTGCATTTAAAGGAAAATTATCCAAAATTAACAAAACAAATAAAAGTAGAATTAAAAATATTTAGTTTTTACAATGTTTTTCGCTTAGCAATTATTTATAGATAATTAGTAAAGACACTCTTTATATAACAAGCAAACAGCGGAAATCTCCGCTGTGATTTCCTAGAATATCAGTTTTGAAAAAATTAAGTCTCATGGAAAAGTTAGTTCCAAAAGCTCTTAAAAAGTTCCATATCACCACCTTTTGATTAGAGCAAATAAATAAACAACTGATTTTTAGCATCGCACCTCGAAGGAATTCGTGGAATCTTGAAGAAGAAACTTGTAAATTCAGACACATTCAAAAATGTGAGGGAGACGTCTGAACTTGCAATTCCCTTCCCAAACTTTCACATTAGATTTTTGAAACTCAACAGATTACGTGCATTAGATTTTCACATAGTAGGTCTTCACTAGCACCAGGCCTTAAACTCATGAATGGGAGGATACAAAGTTCCTGATCCGGGCCATTTGATGACCATGGCCTACTTTTTGTTAAAGACTTTATATGTGACTTGGATTTACTATAATTAAAGGGTGCTTATGCGAAAAAAAATCTTTTAAATAAAGCCTAATTTTAACGAGGAAGTCATTACTTTTCATTTGATGTTCAAGTAATTAGTTTTTATTTTTTAAATTTGGCATATTGATAAAAAAAATTAAGTGTACTAAATCCGTAGCACAAATCTAGGTATCATTTTAACAAAAAAGTCAAACATATTATATTTAACATTAAGCATTAATGAATAATTTCTTATTACACCCAAATGTGGTGCGTTACGAGTATAAAAATTACAAAATGCCATTAACTACAAAACGGCTTTCCTGGTTTTAACCACTTATATTCGTAGCACCATTATTTTATGACTTCTTTGGAATGTAAACACAATTATTAAATCATCTTACATATTTTTTTTGTTATATTAATTAAGTAATTTTTAGTATTCGTGCATTTAAATGCAATGTGGTTTTGCTTTCCGTCTCTGAAAATCTTTGAATTCAATTAAATAAGTAATACAAAACATTTAAATAAATAAAGCAATAGATTATTCAATTTCTATTAGTTACTATATTTATTTCTTCAAGCCTAAAATACATTAGCAGTTATTCTACTTTAAGAATACAAAAACAGGAGATCAGATTTTTAAAAAAAATCATTTTAAATCTAAGATTTCCAATTTAAAATCATAAAAATAAAAAGTTTCTCAGTAACATTAGATAAAGAGTTAAGTAGTATATAATTGATTGAACATAAAACAATTATGAAACCCAACAATACATTTTTCTTTATCTAGATTGATAATAAAATACGGAACAATATTTGAATAAATACTCATAATGTAAAAATTACAATATTTTGTATAAACAACATTAAAAGTCATACGAACAATAAATCTTAACATTCATTTTTCTAAAACATTGATTAAAAACTATATATGGATACAGGGTAAGATAAAAGCCTTTTGCCCTGATTATAAATATTTATTGCGCTTAAACTATTATAATTGGCAACATGATTTTTTCCCGATGTAATGTAACTATTGAGGATATTATTTACAACACCATTTAAAACTGTAGATTTCAACCTATGCTCCCTTGGGAGCTGGGAGAATAGTTAAATTTTCGTTCCCACCAAGTCTTAAGTTCGACAAATGCTTCACTTATACTCGGCTTGCCACTTCTAGGAAGATTCTTAACACTGCCTATTTATTGATTTTGCTAAAAGAAGTTTGCTTCTAAACTAGTTTAAAAATTAAGAGAATTTTCAAACTTGATCGATTATCTCTAGAACTATTGGGCCGAATTTAATGAAATTTTATATGTACATACATTGATACAATAAAAAACAAAAACAATTCACCAATTGCAATACACACGCATGATTGAGCGTAACACTAGCTGGAATTGGAAGGTATAAAACAGTGGTAGAAGAATATGATTATTAATGGGTTAATAGGAGGTATAACCCTTTCTTACAGGCCTCGAAGCATGATGTCATACTTGAAATACGGCAGTTTATATGAGTTCTTGTGACAGTTGATCCCACTCGTTCAGCAACACTGTCTTCATTTCCTGGATGGTTCTCGGAAGGGGGTTGCGAGTTGCAACTGCCCTCCTCAGAGCATCCCAGACATACTCTAGAGGACTGAGGTCTGGCCAATTCATACGGCGAATATCCTCACTTTCTAGAAATTCGTCGACCAGAAGAGTTCTAAGTGGCCTCGCGTTATCGTCCATTAAAATGATCTCGGGGCCACATGCACCTCTGAAAAGGCAAACATAGGGCACAAGACCTCATCCTTATACCTCACACCAGTCACAGAGCCTCTTTCAAAGACACGAGGTGTACGGTCATCCAACATGATGCCTGTCCAGACCATTAACCCCTTAACAGTCAGATAATTTTGAAGAAAACGGTCCTAAAAGTGCCTATTTTTTTATTCAAGAAAATTATATAAAACTAAGTACATGTTCAATATAGACATTCATTTTCAATTTTGGATTAATGTTTAGCTTGAAATACGAAATTTAATTTTTTTTAAGTAAATCAAACATTTAGGGCTATAATCACTGAATGTTGGTTTTCAACAAAAATAAAAATTCAAAAAGACGTGTTTTAAACATTAAATGAAAATTTTATTACACTTATGCATAATATAAATTTCTGACAGTAATTTTTTCTTCTGTGATAAATTTCAAAGCATGAGATGCAAAGGCCAACATCACAATCTGGACAGTAGTACCGAATTTCCTTTCTGCATCTCTTATTGTTTTCATTTCTTTTGAACAACACAATCTCCAATATATTGAACTACAATGTCTACTGCTCCCATATTTTTATTGTAGTCAGTGACAAAATGTACTAAAAGAATCCGATTCATTTCCTGACTCTAACTCCATAATGCCATACAATATTAAAAATATATTTTTTTTATATCAGAAAACGTAACTTGCGTGTTTTCACGAAGAGCGTAACTAAGTACTTCACCTAAGATTACAAAAACGTATCGCTAATATATATGTTTGATTGTGCTGACATCTAGTTCAAAAAATTAAATAATTATCGCTAAACACGTTACAAATAATTTGGTATTGCCATTTGATGTATAGATCAAGAAATGAAAAATATCCCGGGCTTAAAAAATAGATTGTTTGAAGCTTTCTTTGGCGAGGTACTTTTCAAAACTCCAACCCGGAAATATCTTGGGCACGAGGAATAGAGAGGGAAATTTCACCCCGTGAATTTGACGGGAGCGAGAGGCAAGGGGACTTCCTTTACCATAATTCTCGATTTATCGGACATTGGAAGGTAGGTAGCGGGACCCTGGTTCTTTCCATATGACCGTACAGCGAGAATCAATGCTTAGGCTGAAACGGGACCCATAGGTAAATAGAACAGTCGCGCATTGATCCATACTCCAATCTCAATGCTGTATGCAACATGCTAAATGGACTATCCTGTTCGTAGACGTAAGTGGGGCGCAAACAGTAGGTTTTCTGTCAAATAACTCTCTCTCATGAAGTATTTTTGAAACAGTCCCCCTTGATACACGGGTTCCTGGGGCTGCATACAAGTAACGAGAGAGCTGAGAAGCTGTAGCCCCTCTGTTACGCCTCCCCCTCGACAAAAGGCGATCTTCTCTAGCCGTCGCACAGTGTTCAGTTTTCCCGATCTGGCGCACGGAAATTAATTTATGGCTTTAAAGTCTTCATAATTATATCTAATGATAAAAATTATTGTAATTAACTCGGGAGTACGTTCCAACTTGATACTAACCTTAATGGTCACGCGGGGTGACTGAGTCACCCCAATCCTTTTTTTATAATTATTTTTACTGTACGCGATAAAAACCATGAATAACTTAATTAAGAGAAAGTATGCTTACCTACTTTTAAGGACATTTAAATTTTTTTTTGAAAATTTGAGAAAAAATATCAACTAAACAAAACCAAGAAATTTCAAAAAAAAAAATGTGCGTAACTTTAATAAAGGATACAAATCACAGACACTTTTCGCTAACATTATAGGAATGTTATTTGTAGGCAAAACTGTTATATGCTGTTAAAGTTCTTGTAGTTTTATTGTCCTTTGATGGTCGATAAACAGTATGTTGAACTTTTTCTTGTTTAGGTATTTTTAACAGAACGAAGAGTGTTTTGTGCTACACTTATAGCTTTATATTTTTCCTGATGTTCTTTTGGTAGAATTTGAAAATTTTCCTTTAAATCAAACGTTTCCTATTCATCGATTTTCTTATATTTACTTTTGCTATGATGATTAATATGCTTTATTTCAGCAGGTTCTTCCCTTGCTTGATCATTTTCAACTTCCTTCAATATCATTTATCTTTCTTTTCTTTGCTCATTTTCATTTATAAACCATAATAAGTCGTAAAACACAGCAATCAAAACTACTAAGTTGTTCACAGGGGGAAAATATCTATCATGTTCATAGAAAATATTTGGAACTAAAGTGGTCGCGCGGAGAACTCAGTCAAAATAAGTATCTTAAAACTGTAAAAAAAATGTATGCCAATACCAAAAAAGAAGGAAATATGTTACAAATACATTTTAGTTCCCATAAATTCTGTCCTATAGGAGGATACTGTTAAGCTCATTGGCAATAAATAAACAGTTTTCCCCGAATTAACTACTTCGTGAGCCTGAGGTGACTCTCTGCCCCGCGCGCTTGCTCTTGGGTTACAGTAAATTGGGCACTATTTCTATATTCTAACAAGAAATAAGGCTCTTAGAGGTTCAATAAATTTATGTCAGGCGTGAAATTGATCAAGAATAAATTACCGTTAAATGGACCTAATTTTTGAACAAGGTACTGACAGCAATATTAATGTGACACATGTGGGAGAATATTTACGAAAAATAGGGTGGCAAGTTAAAGATTAAATTTTAACAGATTAAACAATTACAATCAAACAAAAGTACGCATCTACAAGCATTAACTTTATACATATGTAATAAAGGATAATATATATATAGGTATAATGGAGAAGGATATAGGAAAGGAGTGAAGGGGGCAACATATAGTGTGCGTGATTATGTGGGTAGGGAGGGTTTGGTAGTATTTGAGCAGTAAAACTATATTTATTCCATGATTCCGAGTCACTAGCATTATATTCGCAGGACTCGTGTTGACGCGCCCTCTTACGAAGAGAAATAAGAAGGCGAAACAAGCGTCGCAAAAATACCAACGGCTAACACTGAAAAAAATCATAACTTTAGGAGTTGCGGGAAGTAGCACCAAAATTTGGTATTAAATTACAGGTCCATGTCTATTCTATGTGGCTTAAGTGTTATATTGAGCAATCCGTGTCAATCCAAAAAGTCCTAGTCCATTAAACACAAAAAAAAACGACATGCGTTTGTGAGAATTACGTATTGTGAGAAATGTTACGTTTTTACAATCTTGAATAAACTTTGAACCAAATTTCAGAGTCAAATAAAGAAAGTATTTACCCATAACGTGTATTTTCAAAGAAAAATGCCAAAATCTACAAAATCTTGTTCAGACGAAACGATCGAACTTTCGACTGGAAAATGAGGCTCACAGGTGTTTCTCGTAGCCTAAAGACACCCGATCTAAACCGTCGACTGCAGGGGATTTCCAATCACGTACTGAAGAAAACTGATTACAACACGGCTAGGGGTCCTATGAGCACCTTAAATTGTAGGTTGTTGTTAATTTTCGCTCAGTTTCATTTTTGGAGTTTCCCTGCGCCAGATCGGGAAAACTGACCACTGTGCGTCGTGGTTCTTCGATGACTTTCTTTGTCCATGCTTTTCTTTGATGGATCCAGTGTCCTGGAACTGTTTCCATTAGTTACACACTACTCTGGGCGTTAAATTCAACTCTCTACAAATCTGGGCTTGACATTAGCCAGCTTTTAGTCTCCCTACAATTAGCCACCTCATTCCATCATCTAAAAATTGTTGGTTACTCATTTTTACTGTTACAATTCGAATTCAATCGACTGCTTCAAAATAACACCAAGAAATTTGCTGATTTGGGCTGGAGAACGAAGTACGTCTTAACTTACACCCACTTATAAAGCCTGTTTTTCTGTTGTCTCCGCCTACACACACGTGTACGATTAAGTATTTGTCGTACAAGATTTGCATTTTCATCTCGAAGCTGTGGTTTTTCATTCAGTTCAGTTCTTTTCAAAGAATTCAATAAAAAGCAAATTTTCTTAATTTCTTACACCAGGGTATATTAACGTAGAAATTTACACTCAGCATTAATAGGTGATTTCGGTTTCGTGAGACCAAAGCACACATTGGGTTTTCTTTTGAATTAACGCCATTTGTGGGCAGAGAACGATGTCTTTCTTACAAATGCTCACCCGAGACTCTTAAAAGAACATTTGTGTCATTTATTGCAAATAAAAATCGATTAAAACTGATCTTTGTATGATACAAAAAATACATTGTTATATTAAATAGTAATTTTGCAATGAATTTTTATAATCAGAGCAAGATTTTTGATTTAACCTATATATTTATTTTTACGATTAACATTGTCTGATAAAAAAATCATTATATTATATTTTGTCATTGATTAACGTGAAAGTTATTTAATTGCATCTTATTATTTCCAAATAGAAACTCGGTAAATAAATATATATATTACGAATACTTTCATCAAATGCTGTATAAAAAATTTGTAATTTCTCATGCTATATATTATTATATTTCTAAATACATTCATATAATAAATACGTTTCGCCAACACATATCTTTTTATTAATTCAAGTTGCATGACACAGTTAATATGATATTTTTTTTGAAAAACTCGAAAATGTCTAAATTAATTTGAACAAACTATACATTGAGTTAGAAGTTTTTAAGAAAAAATATATCATCAGTTCTACATTTATTCCATTTGAAGAAATAAACTTTAGGACACTAAATATTTAATGTTCTTGTTTTACTGCTTATGAATTAAATTTTAAAACAAGGATCTAAAGAAACGCAGTTAAAGGCATTATTTTTTCAGTTTTACAATTTATGTTAACTATATTTCTTCTTTCATTTGGAGCTAATAGTTTATAAAATTGAATAAGACACTGATTTAATTATGAATGGAAAATGTAGCAAGCACGATAATAAATATTTCTTTGTTTTGAATTTTGTATTAAAAGTGAAAAAAAAATCATTTCAAATGTCACTTTAACATTTGTAGTAAATATAATAGAACTTCTCTCTTTGCCTGGATTAGAAGAAATTTCTTAAAGTATTGAAAACATATTAATATTTATCTAGTTTAATAAACAAAACACTTTAATGCCTTAAAAATACTGTAAACTTATTTAAATATACATTTCTCGAACTTTTTATGAATAAACAAATAAATAACAAATTAGAGTGATGGAAAATACTGAAATATATAGAAATAAATAAACTTTTGTTTCAAGTCTGAAGATTTTTTTCTTGTAAAAATTTAGTCCTTTTTTTAAATGATTTTGTTTTTAAAAAAAAGGAGCTGAACGTATATATGCTACATTTGCGTAGGAATAACTCTCAAATAATTTTTTTAAACTAAGTAAAATATAAAAAAAAATTTCCGAGATATATATACATTTTATCAAAATCATGTTATATGAGACTCTTTTGTTTATTTATTCAATGCATTATATTATTTATTTATTAAATTATGTATGTATGTACATAATACAAAACAGTACAATAAGTACCATGTCGTATCGAAACCGTGTTATGCGAAGCTTTGAAATAATATAAATCAAGACAATGTGTACCATGTTCTAACGAAATAGAGTCTTAAATTGTAAAATTTTATAATAGCTGAAATCTCATTCCAATAAAACATACAAATTAATCATATAAAAATTTTCGTCAATTCCTACTTTAAATGGATAAATAGAAAGTATTTTATAACAATTAAAAATTTCAACACAAGATATATATATGTATATAGATATACATATATATATATATATATATATATATATATGTAGAGTGAACTAAAATAGTAGAAATTGAAAAAAGAGCATGATTCGTGTGTATGTGTGTCTCCATTGTTGTAACAATCCACACCTGGTTTGGCTGTAAAACCCGTTTTCGACGCTAACTTTTGTCATTGTTTTAACATTTACAACAACAGAGACGAATTTAAGTTGTTGTCGAAAACCGGTAATTGATTTAATTTAATTAATTAATATTTGAAAAAAACTGTATTAACATCAATTGTCATTTACTAGAAGTTTAGAAAAATGTATTTGAACTTGTAGAAATAATTTAAGGGGTCTCAGGACCCTTAACATATATCTGTGCACTCGAAAAAATATCCTTCTTGAAAACCAATGTAACTTAGCATTAAAGCAAAACAATCATTTGAAATTTTTATCACATGATAATCACATATATTTACATTCGTTCTCAAATTTCCGGAGAATTTGAGAAAAAATTTTAAAATTTATAAGTAAATAAAAATTGGACAATTTTTCAAAAATTTGAAAATTAGTATTTTACAGTGCGCATAATTCTGAAATACAAAATTGATCAAAATTTACAAAATTAACTTTATTTGGTATAAAAATGTTCAGTTTCAAAGTTATACAAACTTTTAAAAAATTTAGAGAAAAAAAAATATTTTTTAAATACAATTACAACAAAAATTTTAAAATTTTAAGAAAACAATAAATTCAAATTCAAATAAAAAAAATTTATTAAATTTTTTTTTGAAAATTGAAGTATAAGTTATGAAGAGCCATATTTTGATCACGTGTATGAAATTTCAAATCGATCTCATAAATAGTTTCTGAGAATTTCTGCGCGCAAGCTAAAATTTGTTGTTTTGAGAAAAATGAAGTTAAAGATACGAAAGAGATAGGGATTTTGTTTAAATGTCTCTAGTTATTTCTCAATAACTTCGGAACTTTTTACAGTATCAACAACATTTTGGTATCAAAATGCTCAGAAATGTTGAGGCTGTAACATATATATTTTTCAAAAAATTGAAAAATTTGCAATTTAAGAGTCCTTAGACCCCTTAATTAACGATACAAAATTTGAACAACATAAATATATAAATATATCCAGAGAGTGAGCTTACAGTAGGATAGACAAAGTAAAATCAAATTTTTAATCAAAAACAAACAAAAAAAAACTTTACTTAAAAATGCTACAAAAACCTATTTAAATAGCAATCATTATTATAAAATAAATAAAATTGGCTTAATAGGATCATAACATTAACATCATCACTCTCATCAAAAATTACAACTAATCTATTTTTTCAAAGTTGGTTGAATCCTCTTCACACAAGTTATTACTCCATGTTTACAAATTATCTGAGGTAATTGCTATTACCTGTCTTTTTCGACCTTGCAATACTTTCAGATATTTGTAAACAGTGCTCTAAAGAAATTTGCTATATTATTTAAATTTTCTGTGCTCTAACAACTGAAAAATCTTTTACAGCAAAAACGTTTATCTAACCTTTTAGCTAAAGCTATCCGTTTTGCAGAGCAATTAAATTTAAATAAGCAACTTATGCAATATTGCAAATGTGTTTGGTGCTGTGTAATATCGAATTTGTGTTATAATAATCGCAAATTTTGCATCGTATAATATCGAAACCATGTTTACAAGCACCGGGTTATATGAAGGACTCCTGTATATTGTAAATACCAATTTGAAAATTTTCGAAACATTTATTTATCAACATTTTTGAAAATTTGAATTTTTCTAAATAATTTTATTATTTTTTGTAAAAGTTCTAATATTCTACTTTTTTTCTAAAAAAATTGAACAAAATTTTATTCTGAAGTCTGAAAAAAGCAATTCAAATCACTCGGAGGGCAAGTACTAAAAAACTAATTCGTAAAATATAAGTCTATTTTAAAGCTGTTATTGAAATTAATATTAAAGCACTAAAATTTCTTTTCGTGTTTATTTCTTATCTTATGTATATCAATCAAACACCTTATCTCGAAACAGATCACAGGGAATTAAGACCAATTCCTTTTTATAACAGAAGTTTAAATTAAAAACTCCTTTTTTGATGCTATCAAGAACTAAATACAGTGCATCCAAAATAATGTTTGAATATTAAGGTCTTTTTCAGAAACGATTTTTATGTTGAATAATTATAGGCATTAAGAAATTAGAATACTTGCTAAAAAATGAAAAATCAAATTGAGTTAAGAAAATTAGACATTTTTTTATAAAGAAATCTATAATCTCCATTTTTACAGTTTAATTATAACAATTTTTTTAAAAAGAAAAACTTAACAATTTGTTTTTAAATCCGTCCTATATTATATGCTCCAGAAGCATATAATACAGCGATTTCTGCATCCTCTCTCTTTTAAACAGAAATTATTTGTCAGATGTACATATATTAAGATATTTTCGAATAGTTTTACCAATAAAACCAGCTACTCAGAAAAATCTGTCCTGCCCAACGTGGAAATGCTTTCAAACTTCACAATGTTATTTGTCTTGAAATGTAAGCCTATCAATTTAATCTTTCTGATCTCGGTTTCGAAAGAATTCTGGGTTAGTCCTTAGATGTAATATCTTTCAGAAGATCAAGAATTTCCTCACATTTATTGAGTTGAAGTAGTTGAAATGCCACGCTAGGTACACGCATAATCCTCAACTATTTCTCTAAATGAACTATAGCACTACATTTTTAAGTCCATCCTCCTCTACGGTAGCCATTATTTCAGTAAGTTTAATTAAAAATCGGATAATTCAATACAGTCCTCTACCAAAGTTATACAATTACCTATGTAAAATAATATATTTAAGAAAGGATACAATACGTTTAATTTGATGAAAGTTAGATGATTGTGGTAGCCAAGTGGTCAATGCAACAGATTCGAGGCTGGCGTGTCATGAGTTCGAGCCCAGTACCACTGACAGGGCGCCGCTTCTCGTGATTGTGTGTCGAGGCTGAAATGTGGTAGGAAAGTTAGAAGAGATGTGGAGCTCCTGCTCATGTTTCATTCTCGTCTCTTGATCATCGTTCTAAATTACGAGGTCCATTGCCAAAGGCCCTCGAGTAACTGAATCGTGCGACGTTAATATTCACTCGACGAAATTTGGGGGGGGAATATTTAAATCTGAATTATTTCTTATAAAGATTTTCCATTATATATATAATCTTGCAAAATATTAGAGCTCTAAGTTAAAAAGAACCAGAGTTATATATATATATATATATATATATATATATATATATATATATATATGGGAAACAATTCTAATGTTCGTGTTTGTTCACATCCGATTGTGAGGATAAACTTTAAAATGATTCGTCTCAAAAAAGAATAGTTAAGTTTTTTTCATTTAAAATGCTACGGTTTTCTTTTCTATTACATCAAAAAGTTCCATATTTTTCTAGCTATTGTAACTAATTAATGGAACAAATGTTGGTATAAGTTTTTGAATCAAAGCAATCCTTTAAGGTTTAAAACATATTTGAACTAAGAAATTGTACATTTTATATATAATTTATTTTAATAAACATTTATAATAAAAAATTATGCACATTTCAACAATATTATGACAAAATTCATATCAGTATTCATTTCACGTAGCTCATACTTCTAAATAATAAAAAATGAGGGTATATCAATTATTGTAAAATGAGGAGCATTTTAAAATAACTTCATGAGCTTTAAATCACTTTTGTTGGTGTTTTGATAAGAAAAAAGTACAATTTGCATCTAATAAATACATATGTTAAAACCATATTTTTTTTTTAAAAACATTGAATCAAATATTTTAATTTAAACCGTACTGTAATCCCTTAACTTATCTGAAACTTTTCACGGATTTTGTGGTACATAAAAGGCACGATAAAAAATTAATGATCTCAATAAATATAGATGCGATAGACTTGTGATCCTTAAGACGATTCAGTTGAAGTGGATCACTTGAATTTTCCCATTCGCCCACCATAATAACCTCAAGAAGTGTCCATCTTGAGATTTAATTAGGTATGAAGAACGTATGTCTCACATTTGAAGTTTCTCATTTCGATTTCTCTCAAAATAGGTATAGAACTGATGGTATTTTCTCATGCAGATTGCAGTCATTAAATAAATAATATTTAAGTGATGGTATACTTTTGGTTTTTCTTGAAGAATCATACACGAATCTAATTTGAACGGTAAGATTGTCACGATTTTATTTCAGCTTAATGAGGTAAATAATTACCTATTTCCATATCTCGGATTCAATAACTTTTCCATCCACATATTATTCAAATGCTCTTTCATAATCATATATTTCGAGCCTTAAAATTTTCTAATGGTAGAAAATAATCTGATTTACTTGAAAAATTTAATTGTGTTTTGGAAATTTTTGAGTACACAGGACAAATGCTGATTGAATATTTCCGCTCTTCATCTTCATTTTTGAATTTATCCTTGAATGAAGTGATATAGTTCTCACATTTCATCTTGTGGCGATTTTTTCGTAATGTAACGTTAATATATCTTTACT